>JAULKK010307809.1:0-12131 GCA_032355705.1 Rubia peregrina
GAATCATGGCTAACAATACTGGTTCGAGTAGTCGTGCCCCGAATGAGGTGAGTAATTCTTTGTTTAGATTTAAAGTCCTTTTATTTTAATATTTAATTTCAATTATATTATTAACAATTTCATTGACCAATGCAGATCCTTAGCGATTCGGATGAGGATCATCGTCTGCATACCACATTCGGGTATTTTATTCCCCACTTTGTCCACACTCTAACCCAGACAAATTTAGGTTCAATTCCAATTTTGATAAGTCCTCCTTGTTACACATGTATTTTATTCTCAATTAACTTCTTCTATAAGTTACTTTCATATTTACTAAATGTGATTTTATGTTTATAAATCAGTATGTCCTAGACCATATTTCAGAGCTCCTACCACTGTACAAGTTACCCGTTATGCTACGGTGCATGCAACGGAAGGGAGTACGATGTGCACTACTCAAGGAATAGGAGGACTCCTGGTTGGGGACACACTATACTTTGAGGTGCTAAATGGTGTTGGGCCCATCGTTCTTCCCCGCTGATTTTAATTATACTGACTTTTGAACATTTGTTTGAAACAAATTTATTTGAATTTGGAACATTTATTTATATGTATTTAATCTTTAATCTACAATCTATTTTTTAATTTTATTTTAATGTTATTGAATCCTTAATATATAACCCAACATATGACCAGTGAATAATGAACAACTCAGAGTGACCTTGAACTTCCTCTCCCTCCAGCATTTCAGAGAACAATAATTATAAAAATATACACATATACAAAGTAAGATGAAACAATAATAAGTATATATTAAAAAAATACTTTATGATTCCTGAAATTCATAATGTCATAGGAAGGAGAGGGAGTTCAAGGTCACTTTAAATATGACCAAGTTATGTGTGTAATGAATCATTTGTTTCAATCATACTGAAACTGTCAAATATTTGCTACGACCGTAATTATTTTTAATAAATTCAAACAGTTGAAAGCCTGTGGGCTGAAATTGTGGGGCCCATATAGTCATGTAACGTCGGTGATGTGTCACTTCCGTCTCGCCTTGATCAACATGGGTTCTACTTTGTACCGATTGAGGCGGACATCACAAGGGTCAGAAACGACGTCGCACCAAAACAGCTATAAATAGAAGGTGCCTCACAAATAGTTCAAGCTTTTATTCAAAAGTTTCCCGCAAATTCCAACGGTCTCCCACCATCTCTTCTCTTCTCTCTTCTTAAAGGTATAATTTTCCTATTCTTCTAATACCTACATTTCAAGAATTTTTATTTTACATTGTTCGATCTATGGTCTGTGAATGTGTTATGTATTTTGGTTTTTACGTTTCTTACTCAATTCTGTTAGATTGTGATGCTTCCTTAAATGTATACCTAGGTATGGTTTTGAACGTTTTCTAGTAATATTCTAGTGTTAAAGCGTTATTTTTTCTGGGTTTTTGTGTTTTCCCCATAACTACCTTAGTTGTGTGCGACATCAACATCATGTTAGTAGCCAGTCGGTAATTGCAAACTCTGTGTGATGTCCTACATTCATATGTCAAGGAATAAGTACGAAACGTTGCACCTGGTTTGGTTTTACCATCGATGTTACTTATTTGTTAATGACATTGCATACAAGCATTTTAGTATACTTAATTCGATGTTGTTCCTACATTGGTCTATTGTTCCGTCTTGTTGACAATGTAGTGATGTCGCGGTTACACGTCATCCACGCTACTGATTAGGACCAACATGTATTTGCGACGTTAGGTCGTCGTCACACCTTTCATTTCTTAGTCCAGTTTGGCCTTAAAATTTTCTTTGGTTATCCAGGACTAATGGATGGCGAAGGATACTTAAGTCGCCCCTTCTTCCAGTTCTTTTAGTATTTTACATAGATATTTACTAATACATTTTCACACTTTACCAAAATTAATATTTCTTTGTTTTCATGAAGTTCTCCACACAACTGAGCAATCCTTAGCCTCTTGTGTTCAATCTTGAACATTAAATAATAGCTACGGATAGCCCACGGTTCCACTACATTCTGAAGCAACAAAATTCGAGAAAAATCCAACTTTGGTAAGGCATTTTAAATAAATATTAACGTTTGTTTATTTCATATATATATATATATATATTCCCCCTCCATCCCAGCTGTATTTGCACATGTTAACTTCTGTAAGTTGTCCAAAATTATTTTTGACCGTTTTACTTGTGCAAATTTTAAAATAATAAAAATTTGATATTATGAATATAGATGTAACGACGATTCTAACAAGATCCCATATGATAGTATATTATCTTATATATTTCTCAATTTCTACTTTTCAAAGTAACCAATTTTGACTAAATGAATTGTGCTTGTGTAAATTCAGCTGGGATAGAGGAGATATATATATTTTTTATCAATATTTTTTTGTAATTAGTACATTTTGTGGGAGATTGTACCACTTCTACTGACTGAGAAGACCCCCGTTCAGCTGAGATGCTATGGGACAAAGTGGCGTATGAACTACTCAGGAGGTGGAAAAATCAAGGTCTTGTTCCCAAAGAGTTTTGATGAGTTCCTTTCTGGAAATCGCCTACACATCGGGGATAACTTGTTCTTCGAGGTGATTAAAACTGGGGGGTCAATCATCTTCAAATTCGTAATAATCCGAGCTGATTGAGTTCATTGTAAATTCTAATATGTTCAAACTCTAAGACAATTCTTATTCTAATTTGTGTACTATTTGTAAGGATATATTCATGACTTTTCTTATAATTTAAGTACGTTAATTAAACATTATATAATTGACTGTTGTGGTTTTCCATTTTAGTCCACCATTTTCAATCGAAACGTAACCAAACTAACATTCTTAAATTTTCAAATAATACTTCTTCATTTTCCAAAGTCCATTTTTTTCTACTTTAACCTCTCTTTCACATTTGGCATCGTCACTCGTCAGTCACATAACATGTCGATGGGAACAACATATGTAGTGTTTGGACCCATTCTCTCACAACAAGAGAAAGATGGTAATGGTAAAATACACACAAGGCTTATGTATCAAAGATCAATTAGCAAGAAACATTCTTCCTAAACACCCAACACATAGAAAATCATGTCATCTCAACACAAGGATCATAATCTTCTCTCACACTCACTTCAAAGTGGTACCTTGCATATAACCCACATACTCCCATAAAACATCAAAACTTCGAATCTCAAGCTTCCCCACATACAACACAATCGTGCCAACATAAGCAAGTAAACAAAAATTTCAAAGAGTTACCCAAAATTGAAGGCTATGAGATGACGATCACACACAAGAAAAAGCAAAGAGTTCTCTCCCTTGAGAGAAAATACCCAATTTTGAATTTCTCAAATTGTGAAGTGATGGTGAATGTTTTACAAGTACTTGGAGAGGGTTAAATGATCTATATTGATGGGGGAAGGTACTATGAATTCGGATTCAGAGATTAATTATACTCCGTATTCCACAAGTAGGCTATTTAGGAGAGAGACAAAAAAGTGGTTGTAGTTGGTGTATACCTAGACCATGGACCATATCACTAACCGCAAATTTAGAGGCTGTTATCCCTTAGGCCCAACCTATGACTGAAACATGGGTAAGTTAAAGAACCAAGAAAAATGAAGCTTTGTCTGAAAGACTTGTCCAAGAACCAATAAAAGAGAAACCACGTTTGAGAATTTAACCACGAATCGAAATTGTAGGAACCATGATGTAACCCACGATCTCAGACGCGGACAATACGGAACAACGATTATGGATATCTATAAATAAAATGAGAGCAACACTGAAGAAGGTAAGTAAAACTAAACTAAGAAATTTTGATTCTTTGAGGGAGAGCATTGATTTGATCGTTAGAGCATTTTCCCCAGAATGAGACTTTCGAGATCTGTTTTGTAGGAAGAGACAACATACGGTGAACAACAGTTGCTTTGCTTGATTAGGAATACCATATCATTGGAGTTGACTTTGGGGACGGGATTTTTTTTTCAATCCTTCATTCCCTTCAAGGTAAACAATGGTGTTCACCAGAATTGAAAGAAGCCAGAATCACCATACACAAGAACGAACAGCTGGGCACAATAAGAGCATGCATCCCAACCAAGATTATGAGCATCTTCCTAGTAAGAAGCAGGAGCACGGTAAGGAATATATGAAAGATGATAAAGATGAATTAGAATCTCCTAATGCAAATCAAGAAAATGAAAGGAGAGCGTTCGTGGATTTTTTAGACGCCAACAGAGAACATCTGTACAATCAATTCTTAGCCACTATCAAGTCAAAATCCTCAATTCGAGGGGGTTACTATTGGCTAACTATGTTCAACGATGCGCATGACTTCGTACAAAAGTGCAAAAGCTGCCAAATTAATGCTCCAATATCTCACAAGCCACAGGTTGCTTTAATAGGAATAAAGGGAAAATGACCATTTGATAAGTGGGGAATCGGCCTAGTTGGACCTTTTCCCAAAGAAGTTGGCAATGTAAGATTTCTCATTGTGGTAATTGACTACTTCACGAAGTGGGTAGAAGCAAAGCCATTAGGAAGAGTCACAATAGAAGTAACAAGAAATTTTTTCTATCGGAATATAGTCTGTCTCTTTGGGGTACCACAAATTATTATCACCAAGAATGTGATGTAGTTCATAAGTGGAACATTTACCGAATAGTACTTGAAGTTAGGGATCGCACAAAAATTCACGTCTGTAGCTCATCCTCAAGCAAATGGTCAGAAAAAGGTAACTAACAGGATCATAGTTCAAGGAATCCAAAAAAAGGCTGGAGGGAAAGCGAACTAGTTGGGTTGATGAGATATCCAATACATTGTGGTTATACAGAACAACTGTTCGAGAGCCAAGTGGAGAAATGTCATACAGTCTAGTCTATGGTCATGAGGCAATAATACTAGTGGAAATCAGGAATTCAAGCCTTCGAGTGGAAAAATACGAGGAAGATAATCCTGAAAGGATGAGATTGGATTTGGACGAACTCGAGGAGAAAAGACAATGGGCAACAATGACAAAGGCAAAGTACAAAGAGAAGATGGCCAGAGCGTATAATGAAAGGGTAAAAAAGACAATTTTGAATTGACGATCTCATGCTGCGAAAGAATGAAGCAAGCCTAGGAGAAGAGAAAGAAAAATTGAGTCCAAGTGGGAAGGCCCGCACATGGTAAAAAAAAGCGCACCTATCAAACTACTACGAGTAGAAAGATTGGATGGCAGCAGTGTCCCCAACACTTGGCATGTGATCAACTTAAGAAATTTCTATGTGTAGATCTTTTGTGAAAGGCATGAAAAATTAAGTTGTATTGAGCCATGATATTATCATTGGTGGTGTTCTCATATTTGCTTAGTTTCAAAGGCGATATCATCGCAATCGTACATTATGAATATTAAAAAGCGTTTTTTGGGGAAAATCATTCTTATATTTTTTACTTATAGTTTATGCAAAATTCACAGTAGCAAAAAATAGCCAACTGTGGCACATCAAATTCAAATAATTTCTTGCAACCGCGGACAATCAAATTTAACAGACCACGATGAGGTAGGTTAAAAGTTGTCAAAAATACGAATAAAGAAGCCAGAAAAAACAAGAGATAGATCTTGTAGTTCGAACAATGCAAGTTCTTGATGTTGAAAGTTATAGATCTTGTAACTTTGAAACCTTAAATTTTCTAGCCATAGATCTTGCAAGAGGCAAGATATGCCTACAAAACAATGACAAAAGCAAGCAATAGATGTTGCAACTTCGCACAATACGAACTATTAATTTTGCAAGCTATAGATCTTGCACAAAGGTAAATGTGCCTGCAAAATTGGCGACAAAAGAAAGCGATAGATCTTGCAACTTTGCACAATGCAAACTCTTCATTTTGTAAGTTGTAGGGCCAAATTCCTTGGAGTCAAGCTGCATAATCATAACGTCAACGGTGTCGTGATCATTCTTGTTCGTGACCTCCAAATTGTGTACTTCATCCTTAAAGCGGCGAATATTCGACCTAACTGACTTGGACAAGTTAATTCTCTGCCTGCTAATATTCATAGTCAAATCTTCATGAACAGTAGAACCACGAGATGACAATAGAAGAGCCTCAAACTTATCTTCGTAATTAGCACAAGCTTGTTCAAGTTAATTGAAAACATGAATCAAGATGATTGCACTCAGCACAAATATGGTCTCGCTACCTAGCTGAGTATTCAAAGCAAATTGTTCATTGAACCTACTTTGCCACCCAGCTGAGAAAGAAGAGAGATGATCACACTCGTCCTATTGTTTCTTTAGTCGGTCTAATAAATCATCAATGCGGGAAAACTGCGTGTCTATGATCAAATTCTTTTAATGAGCTTCGCGGACCTAGCTTGCACCAAAATTCTTAGCCTTTTCTTGTTGACCAATCATTTTAACCATACTCAACTGTTGTTGCTGAATAAGATAGTTATGTTTGGCACATAATTCTTTCAATCCATGAATAGAGTCTTATGTATCCTTTAGAGTTTCTTCTTCCATCCGAGTTCTAGATCATTGATACTAAGTAGCATATACTTAGATTGAAAGAACACAAGTATACGCCGAAAGATTCAAGATCGACTAAGCTACGAATGATATCCTTGTCCATATATTCAAAATTATAACCTTTGAATACGAACTTGCTGCAAGGGCAAGTCGCAGATTAAGATGGAGATGATGGGGAACTAGGAATTTTCCACTCAAGACGTAATGGAATTGACTCCATAGCAGAAAAATGATTAGCATACACCAGCTCAAGGTAATCCTTGGTATGAGGAGAGACTCTATTCCTTAGAGACTGAGTGGTTTCAACCAGCCTGATTGGACAATACGTGTGAGGAGAGATAAACCCAGAGCGATGATGAAAATGGATATTAGATCCCAAAGAGTCAAAACATTTCAATAACTTATGGTCAACCAAAATATGAAAACCATGCGTATAAATAAATATGATGAGATGTTACAAAATTAGAAGGGCGATACCAAATTTATATCCAAGATAGTACACACAATGAAAACATACAGGATACATGCAATAACAATCTTAACCATACGCTGATATTAGAATGTGATCCATTCTCTTTCATAATCAACACAATTCATAACTATACACTTATGTAATCATGACTAGCTACTTTAATAGATCTAGTGGTCAAGGAACATAAATCATAACAATATGAATAATATCAATTAACCTAGATGACCAGACTAAATAAATCAACAAAGATTCAATAAATTCAATTACAAAAGAATCAATACACTAAAAATATATATTAAAAAGTGTTTAGAACCTCACAACCAAATCATCGATGACTTTCACTGTCAGATGAAACTAAAAGTTTAGTTCTTCATAGTAAAAACTAGATCTAAAATATAATGAATGTCTAAAAATTAATTAATAATGAACTGTTAGTTTATTCTGAACTTATATACTCAAAAATTAAATTAAGAAAAAATATACTGAAATACACTAAATGAAACCTAATTATAATTAGACATAATTAAGCTTGGAAACTAAATCCATGTCTACCAGTAGCGTCCAAATCATCATCGTTTAGCAGACTTGCAGTGATGGTGATGGTTAAATCTGCAGTTTTGGATGGTGGTGTCATGAGCACAACTTTTTTTCCCATTCTACGATTGTGGATTCTTATTTTGTTCTTTGTAGTTTGGCTTCCGGTGTTTGTATTCAACTCATATTTCTTCACTTATTTTCCTCGTATCTGATTTACAAAATTACATACAAATTGTGTATAAAACAACATCTAATCTCAACTAATAATCACTATTTATGCTACACAAAATATAGCTTATCAGAGAACTAGTTTATGTTTACGAATCAATAACTTGCTAGATTAGTTAGTAAAATTAGATTATTCTCTATATTTATAATTTGGTAGCAAAATAAGGATTAGTTTTGGATGCTGATCATCATTGTTAGTTCTTAGGGAAATTGAACAATTTGCATGAATATTCATTGCTTGTATAGCTTGGTAATCCTATTATTTTTCATATCTATTGCAAGTTATTATCTTCCATACATTATGTGGATATTGGTGTGTATGGGGCCCGAATAGTAGGCCCAACACATCCTCGAACAAGCTTGAAAAAAGAGGCAAAGTTTTCTATTGAGCTAGCAATGAAGACATGCAAAGAATCATGCAGAACATGACCACCGCACGAGCCACGACTAAGAGATTATGGCCTACACTGTCTTTGCAGATGATGATTGTGCAGCCAACATGATGGCCACAAATAACACAATCTCGTGTCAGACGTTAATCGGTAACTACAACACAAGAGGCTAATAAATACAGAAGAACTCAGGACATTAAGGTAAGCAACAACTAAGGGTTATATCCAGGCAGGAGAAAATGCTAACTTAGGCATCAGATCCTTTGCCCCAGATTCAATTTGGGACTGTGGCGGTAGGATTTAGAGAAATTAGCATCGCTTAACGTGGACCTTGGATCACAACCATCATTTGGAAGAAACTAACCATATCAGTGGCACTATTAGTGGGAATTAAACCATTATTTTGAAGTTATGCTAGTGGCCAGTAGAAACACGGCAAGCCGGGCGAAAAATGTATTTATGCCCAACTCTCTGTCCTGGTATTTTCCTTATTAGAGGGAATATACAACCAATGATAAGGAACTCCATGAGGACAGGGATGAGAAAGAAGAAGAGTCCCCCTTCAAACACAGAAAAATAAGCTTTCACGACATTTATTGAAGCCAACAAGGACGCAATTCATCAATGCAACGAAGGGGAAATTAAAGAGGTAGCAAAAACATGAGGAAATAATATTTCGATATACTGAAGGAAAGAAGGAGAAAAATTATGATGAAGAAACCTAGAATTCATTGTAGAAAATGAAATGGGGCAATCATTCCTGGAACTTTGTGATGCCTAAGAACTTTAAAATGCTAACCAGCTAAAGATCTAAGATGAAAATACATACCACAAGGAATTCTTACATTCGTACAAGACCTGCATGCGAATCCAAAATGCACCTATCCAGCTCATATGCAAGGCTTTTTCGATCTTCCTGGTAGGAATAACAATCATATGGTACGATAGCCTGCCTAAGAAAAGCATCCAGTCCTGGGCCTAATTAGTTCGTCAATTCATGAAAACTTTCACAAATCTAATGAACATGGTGCAACGGACTAGAGAAAGCATAGATGAATATCATGACAGCTTAGTTACAGAATTTTACAAATGAAGGACTTGACATATTAGATGTCCTTAGGATCATTCATAAATGAGATGCAGTCAAGAAGATTTTACAAAAAAAACTCATTTTGAACATGCTCGGCAACCCGAGGGACCTCCAAAGGATGATAGATTTTTTTCCTAAACAAGGGAAACTAACAACAAAAGGTTGGAAAATGAACAACGGGAGAAGAGAGCTGGAAAAGAGGCCATAAGCAAGGGTGTATCAAAGAGTGGGAAGAGAACCACGCCTATAAGGGAACCGAAACAATTTGCAGCAGCATGTCATACCCATAACACCTCTCAAGAAGTCAAGGATGGAAATATAGTAGAACCACATGGAGCCCTTTCGCGAACCTATGCCCATAAAAGAGCCCCAACCCACAAGAATCGAAGGACTATTACTGCAACTTCCACGGAGACCATGGTCATGACACATATTTATGATGATCTTCATCGATAAATTTAGTAACATCTTATCCAAGGGAGAATCACTAAATATAAAAAGGAGGAATACTCACAGTCAAAAGTAAGTAGTTACGTTCTAGAAAAAAACAAAATGTAACCCAAACTCAAGCAGCGAAAAACTAAAAAATGACAGCAACAATCAAACAGGAAGAAGATGTAATGGAGGGAGACTTGAATAGGGTGATACTATCCATCCATGGGTCAACAAAGTTCACATCCAACAATGCTTGGAAGGCAGGGCAAGATGTTTTCCATCACAAAAGCCTAATGAAAAGAGGTTGTATGTCACCGAGGTTATCACGTTCAACGAACAAGATGCGGCCCCAAATGCATCAACACACAATGTTCCTCTAGTAATAATGGCTAAGGTAGGAAATTCTAAAGTCCACAAAGTCTTCGTGGACAATAACAACACCATGGAAGTATTGTTTGCTCATTTCTTTGATAATTTAGGATATAAGCGGTCAGACTTGAAAAAGGCAACATCAATGATAGTAGTATTCACAGTGAAGTTAGAAATTCCCTTGGGAAATATACAAGTTCCAGTAACTATTGGTCAAAAGGAGAGAGATTGCACAGTTTCGTGTAACTTCATCATAAGAATTCCCTAAGCTCGTTCAATGCCATTATTGGAAAACCATGTGTTAACGCCGCAAAGGATATCTGGTCCCCGTATCACCTGGTCATGAAACTCCTTACACCAGTGGGAGTAGCAACAATGAGAGGATACCAACAGATGGAAAAGCAGTGCATAGCCATAGCAATGGAACAATCCACCTCCAACAAGGTCTAACCAATGGTTTCCCTTTGAAAATAAATATGTAGAAGTCAACTTGGGATAAGAAGTTGATCTTGTTAGCTTATACGACAACATTACACCAAGGAAGTCAACATCGGTAAAATGTTACCAGAACAAACCAAATGCGAAGTAGTTGATATCCTAAGGCAATATAATACTGTCTTCTCTTGGTTGGTCTAAGACATAGGAGGTGTCAATCCTTCCATCGCAACACATGCCCTCGGTGTTTACCCATCAATAAAACCCATTCAACAAAAGCAACAATGTTTTTTTCATGGCATAAAGCTATAAATTGAACATGAGGTGCAAGTTCTTGTACAAGCGGGGATACTCCACAAAGTTATAAACCCAACATGGCTGGCAAACCTATCTATGGTTCGAAAGACATGCATGATGGAGAATGTGTATCAACTACACATACTTGAACAAATACTGCCAAAGGATTGTGATGTGCACCATTATGCATGCGTTAGCTAATGCATTCGACACATTTATTATCATATTTTGTTTGGCTGATTACTAGTTTTAGTTAGGTTTACGCGACAAAGAGTTCAGACGACTATTATTTGTTTTCTTGTCTAAATCCTGAGTTTCGTAGACTTAATTGAAACTAATGGTCACTTTGGGTTCACGGACATTTAAATCTTCCTTTTTAAATCTCATTAGTAGGTTGCTTGTGAGTACTTTTTTTTTTGTAGAAAGCCATCTGCGAGGGTGGTAGTAGATATTTGAAGGAAATTCGCAAGGATGGTTGAAGATATCGAAGGCCATTCATAAGGATGGTAGAATATTGAAGGCCACATACTCTAAATCTTGGTAGTTGATAGAACTGGGACCAATAAGGCATATTCAAAGTTCAAGAAGGCCAAGAAAGAAACGAAGGGATAGTTATCCTAGGTTTCACATAATTTTGGGAAATATACGAGGAGAATCAGCCTATGAAAGGGTCACCACTGGATTTTTCTTCTCGAGCGCTATAAAACTAACTATAAGAACTCCCAAATCGGATTAATGGTTCACCCGTAACGAAGAAAACAAGTCAGCCTACCGAACCAGCCACGGCAGGCACGGACCGCACGAGGGCAAGGCCTAGCACGACCATTTCCAAGAGAGTTGGCCAATGTTATAAGTCTTTGGCACGACCCATTCCACCCAAGATGGGCCGTGCCAAGCTCCAGTACGGACCATGTTCATTTCGGGTGGTCGTGCACCCCAATTCATCATTTACCTCCAAAATTAGCTAAGTATGGGAGCATACCGTTCCATTTTATATGGTTCATGCCATTTCAAGTCTTTAATGCTAAGACCAATTGATGAGGTGCAAAGAACAATATGTCACATGGCAAGATACTGAGCAAAATGAGGTTCCAACTGATGGGACGTGCCAAATGACGTGGGACGGATATGAGAATGAGTAAAAATGAAGTGTCGACCGATAGCCCATGCAGGTTGGCACAGACTATGCCAGCACCAGGGGATACAGCTCATGCCAAGGTCAATAGCCAGCGCTGACATGAGGCTATGGCCCTTGTCAGGGCTAATGTGCCACTCCAGCTGGAGGCTCCCTCAGTCGACACGGGCTGTGCCAAACACCACCCCCCGTGCCGGATGCTACTGTTAGGGTATTGGCCATTTTGGGCCT
>JAULKK010307826.1:0-12130 GCA_032355705.1 Rubia peregrina
CTTTAACCCGTATTTCCAAATGTATATGGAAAAACGATCTTTCCCAAGATTTTGCCTTATTAGTAATACTAAATTATATAATCACTACAACACAAATGTCCTGTTAGGCTGCTACAAAGTGTCCCAGTAGAATTCTGTTAGGACGCTGCCATTTATATGACGCTTCTAAAACGTTCCCTTATTGCGTGTCCCTATAAATCTTGGGTTGCTATATTAAACGCCTCTATAGCAAGATATAAAGTTGTTTTTATGCATCTTATTATATTACGTCGCTTTTTAATGTTCTAATTACATATGTATAGTGACGTCTAATTTATAAGTGTTCTAATATACATTTGTTATGACGCTTCTTATTAAAGTGTCTCTATATAAGTGTCTTAATAGACCCCTTTTATTGTAGAAAATCTAGCTAATTTGATTTAGTTCAGCTCATTTTAATTCTCTAAAAAAAAGAGTCTGGTAATAAGTACATGTTCCACTAAACCGCCTCCGCTACTTGTCCTAAAACTGCATGACGATTTTCTTTGTTAGAAGTGTTATCAAGCGTGTAATTTATAACGTGCAAATAGTTACATGAATAAGGTTGTTAAGATGTGGCTTATGTGGCCATCCAAATGACTACAAGAACCAAAGTTGAATATGCATATTTATGCAACGATCGCGTTTTTTAAACTATAGCAACTTTTTGAAAAGAATACGTAATGTTGTGAGATGGTGTCATTAACTATTGTTAATTACTATCGGTTCTTGATTGATGACATGGTGGCTCTGTTTGACAGAGCTTTTTAGCTGCTTTCAAAAGAAGCCAATTTTACTTATAAACACAGCTCTGCCTTCACATATATATACCTGCCTTCAGAGCCTGTATCGTGGCGAAATTCATTACGCAGCTGTGTAAGAATTGCCTTCACATATATACCTGCCTTATTATTTTAGCCGAGTCATGGAATAGTATGGGTTAGTCATGTGTTTGGGAAGCTTTTTAAAATTATTTAATCAGTTTTAGATGTTTAATACTGACCCATCCTAATAAAAATGATACATTTACTTTTGCTCGCTCTTTTATACTAGTTGGTGTGTCAGAGAATGATTGTAGAGAAATAGGAATATTTTGGAAAATGTGTGGGCCCATTTTGAAAGTTGTTAAAGTTAATAAGGACATTGTGAGTATTTAGCAACATATTCTTTGTTATTTTGGCTAGTTTTCAAAGTATGTCATTTTTGTTGGGACGGAAAAAAAGAATAAATTGTGCCATTTTTGTTGGAAGGGAGGGATAAATTATCTTAAAAGTAAGAGACATTTTTTAATTTAAAAAGTAGAAGATGATCTCAACTTTAAAATAAACCAACTTTACTTGTGTATACACAGATCATCAGACATAATGAATGTACTACTGCTCTTTCCGTTTCAAATCTACACAAAATCTATTTTTTTTCTCGTTAAATTAAGTTGAAATTTGACCACATATTTGAATATATATATATATATGAAAAATGTGTATTTATGTCCCTCAGTTCCTTGTTTTGTGCACATATACCCTCCAGTTTTTTAAAAGTGCATTTATACCTTTGGTGACATTTTGAAAGTGCATTTGTACCCCTGTTGACATCTGGAAAATTGGTCAACTTTGGTCATTATCGGACTCAAAGGAAATGATTGTTTGCCCCTAAAAAAAACTAAAAATTAGAAACAAATTTCGGATGTTCGCCCCATATCTTGAATCCGTTTGAGTAATCCAACTCAGACGAGGGAAATCTGCTGGAATTAGGGTTGGAAACAGGAACTAAGTCTCACCCGGCCAAGTCGCGGATGAAGAATTTCGAATCCTAGTCCAGATCACACGGTTTTTTAACTCATAATTTTGAAAAGGCATTTTTATATCGATTTTGTGAAGGGTGGGCCCCACTTCAGTGGAGGGTAAAATGTTCCTTAACTTTTCAAAAATGAAGTGGAGGTTATTTTGATAATTTTAATATTGGTCAACACCAAAAAATAAGAGGTCAACGTCGGACTCAGGCATGAGGGGTATGAGTTTTTATGTCACAGCTAATCCAGGGGTATATGTGCACTTTTGAAAAATTGGGGGTATATGTGCACTAACCAAGAAACTGGGAGGCATGAATGCATTTTACCCTAAAATTTTAATATTGCAACTAAGACATTTTACCTTTTATTATTCTAATTAAACTCTGTCTTTCCATAAGTTTATAGAAATATGGTCTTTCCCAAAACTTTGTCATTTAATAAATAGAAAAAAATTAAAATTAACGTTGAAGACTCAATTTATTTTATTTTATTTTTAAAAAAAGTTTCAGATATAATAAATCAAAAAAACCATGAGGACCCTTTATTTCCACTCTTTAAAACAACCATATCATGCGTCCAATATTGTAATTTCACCCCACCCCAAAGCAAGAACTCAGAAGAAAAGCATGTTATCATAGCTTGGCAATGGCGGAAGATCAAGATTTGAGAGAGCTAATATATGCAGCAATAGAGGAGAAATGCGGTGCTATGAACAAAAAATTGGAAGAAAGGATGGACCAGATGATGTCTCGAAGGTTCTACCAATTCGAAGAGAGGCTGGCTACTTTAATTCGGAAGAGGTTGGGGAAAATAAACCAGGAGATGAAGCAGATTCGAGTCATTCTTCTTACAGTTCACCGCATTACCAAAGAAACTCTCAGGATGGCCGAAATCGAGATAATTATCGCATTAATAATCGATTCAAGGACGAATCTACAAAGTGTGAAGAGACCAGCTTCACGAGGGAAAAGATTAGACGAATTTCAGATGTTGCTAAAAAGCCAACCTGCCGAGTCTTTGTCGATACTTCCAAAGAAGGTAATTCTAGTAATATTCAGTAATAGCTTTGGATGAGATTTTAAATTCTGTTAATTTGGGTGAACTTGAAGGAATCTAGTAGGGTGTATTCTTGTGACTGGAATTTTGAGTATAAATTTAGAAAAAGAGACTATATGGATAGTGAGGACTCTGAGGCTTGGGCAGATAAGAAAACAGAACCACATTCATATAGTTATAATGAAATGTTGATGAATAAGAATGAGATGTGTGTTTGTTTGCTGAGTGAGCATGAATACACCAATTGTGGAACCTTAAAGGAAAATGAGTGTCGTAATATTGACATTGTTGGGTTAATTGATGAAATTTTCAAGAAAGGAACTGTATCATGCTTATATTCTTTAGATATTATTGCCGAAGACACCAAAGTTATTAACCGAACTCAGTATATTAGCAGAAGACTTAACATTCCATTTTGTGCAAATATGGTTTGGAAGTTATTAGTAGGTTATTATAACCTTAGAGTTGGTGAGAACATAAAATGTTCTGAATCTATTTGGTGCTTCAATCCTGGCATTTTTCAAGGCTATTTTGGAAGATTAGAGTATGATAATAGGTTGGAAATTATGAAATTCAGTGGAAATGTTTCTGGGAATGTACTGTTTGATAAAAGAGTTGATCTAGAAGGGCTTATAAATGGTTTCTATGGAATTCAGAACTTGAAAGTTTGGAATAGGTGTCATGAGATTTGGTATTCTCTGAACTACGCCGATAATTTCAATATTTTTAAAGTTTGTATGAGTAAAGGGGTGAATGAATCAGTAAACTTGCTTGATGGTGGAAGAAATACTAAGGGAATAAGCCAGTTTAGAGAATTAGATTCAACACTACAGGATACGCTTGTATGGATTTATTTGCCAAAAATTCTGATAGTTAAAGAAAGGGATTGGAGTCTATGTGCATCAACTTCTCTTATCTTCTCCTGCTTGTTTCGTTTGAGACTAAAAAGAAGGCAAATGTTTCATTGGTGTTTGAAGTGGAGGTTAGAGTTCTGCAGACTAGTAGATATCTTGATGTTGTTTTATAAATCATCTGCCATAATCACAAAGCTCTTCTCTACTAGTACTTATTTTGGTAATTCTAAGTGTGGAAGGAGGACGAGTTTTAAGGAGTTTGTCTACTAAACTGCAGTGGAGGTCTTGGAGGAAATCAGTAACACCAAAATAAGTAAAGGTGACTTTGTATATTTGGTTATACTTGTGGGAATTAAGCACTTTCCAAAGAAATGGTCAAAGGATGGGTTATTTGTTGTGCGTGACACATATTTGAATCTCTTGGATTGAACCCTAAATTTATTGAAGCTCATAACCCTAAATTATGAATGTTTGCTTGGATTTGTTAAATAGCTGAGGTTTGATCGATAGGATACATACTGGCCGCGACGGAAACGGTGTCTCAGATCTCCATGGAGCAAATGCGCCAGAGAGTTTGCACCCAAGTACTCGAGCATCTCCAGGTGTTGGGTTTTCCGGAGGTCAAGCAATCTGGGTTTGATGCTGAACTTTGGCATCATTTCAGCCGGCTCTCTGATGGGTTAGTTTCATGGTGCTCTAATTTATTTATTTTTTTACTGTTTTCGGACTTTAAACTCGACAGGTTTATGTGCTCTTGACAGTTGACAAGCATGCTGTCTCACTTGTATTGTGCTCTCACTAGTGTTTTTTTTGTTTGTGTTGTATTAGTGGCGTAAGTTTGAGATGTTAGAAGTCTATGTTTTGTTTGCACAGATATTCAATGGGTGTAAAGATGGACAAAGCAGAAGATGTGCTCTTACATAAGAGATTGCTGGAAGAAGCCAAGAATTCTGATAACAGGCCCGTGTTTGAAATTCGTCCTGTTCAGGTATTTATTGAAATGACTAGATTGACTGGATTTTAAATTTCGTGACACGATTTATTGTTCCGTCTGGGATTTTGCAACATACTAATTACTAATTTGTGAAATTTTAATCTAACGTGTGCAGGCAGAAACCATTCAGACAGATGCGTCAACTAGAGAAGATGCTGAAAGTCATTATGATAAGCAGAGGTATGCTTTGCTTTATCTTCAAGTTATTTGTTGATTTTGCTATGGAACTTCCATGTGCAAAGTGACTTAAATTCAGTTTTTCGTACCTCTAGGTAAGAGGAGAGCTTTGCTCCTTAAAGTTCCTTAGTCCCAACCCCTTAGATTGGAGAGAGAATAACTCAATATGTTATACTTAAGTGTTGCTTAAGAACATAATCCCACTATATTTGAGCATTCAAATTATCTATGTAACTCGATACTTTTTCGTTTATCTATTGTCATGCAGGCTCAGGCATGAGATTGTTCTCTCAGCGATTCAGAAACCATATACTCTAATTGAGGTAGAACATACTCCTTTCTCTCTGCCTATGATGGTGGCAATGGTTTTTAGGGGGATTTTAGTTTGAACAGAACTATCTGAACGAGGAACTGTCCTCTATGTAATCTTGAAGCTTAGTTTCTAATGTTTCTTCACGATGTTAAGTAGGGGTGGCAAATGGGTGGACGCGTTGGAAAAATATGGGTTGGAAAAATATGGGGATGACCCATTTTGACCCCTTTTATGACGGGTTAAAAATAACAATATCAGCAGTCATCTTATCAGCTTCGCGAAATGAAATCAAATGAGGAGTCTGTTACATACATCTGCTCATCCCTTACGGTACTTTATAGTGAATCTAATAAATTTAAACTTTGTAAGTCATTATATGGAATGTAAGATGTATGCTTCAGAACGAACGCCAATAAGATTATAACCATAGCACAATTACACATCAAGACAAAAAGGCCGGGTCACCTTTTACCCATCCCATATTACCCATATCCACCCGGATTTTAAAATAAACAACCTGCTTGACCCGCGGGTTATGGGTCGATATTGCCACCCCTAATGTTAAGGTTATATTAACAATGAAACCTGCAGCTATTCTTGGTTGTTTCTCCCTATTTTCTGTATGTCTATTTTCTGTTATGGATTTTTCAGTCCTTATTTCTTAACTCCTTTTGATCTCTGATTCTCAGATAACTACAATGCTCGCTGAGATGGGGTTGGATATGAAGGATACGCGGACATTTTCAACTAATGATGGCTTCTTGTTGGCCATCTTCGTCATAGATGGGTGGTCTTGTGTGGTAATTTTCTGGATAGTTCTTTAATTTGATTTTTTAGATTCCTTGCTGTACACTTAATTATTCTTTGAGAATTGTAATTGCATCCTTCTGTAATAATTTGGATGTAATGTTGGGACTTGTGCCTACAATGTAAATTTTCAGTACCAATTTGCTCACAGCAGGTTTTTGCTGAGGTTATTTTATTGATGTTGGAAATTTCAGCAGTTTATGGGCCATATCTTTTAATTTTTACTGACTTTCTTTACGGTGTATATTTAGGTAGATTCTCACTTTGATAGTAGAGTTTTTGTGATGTTATCCATGCACGACTTGGGATATCTCATTTTGCTTCATAAAGCACAACCTTCTTGTAGCGGTCATTTATTCGTGCATGTTTTTTCTTATCCTTCCGCTCCTGTTGGATGTTGATTATTCAACAACTTTTTGTTGATTTATAGGAGACTGAGCTGCTTAGAAGCAGGCTGCGTGACAAAATTATTGAGTATAAGGTAAATTTTCCTTGCTTTTCTGATGATGCTTGTAAAAGGATGATGCTCATGTCGAAGCCAATTTCTCATCTGTGTGCAGGTCAAAAGGCCAGATACAAGTGATGGCTTTGAGATTGACCTTAGCCAACTTTCAGTTGGAGACCAGCTTAAATATGGAGGAGAGTTTATTAACCTGTAGGATGATGGAATCACCTCTCTCTCTTCTCATTATTTGTCTTTGATTCTTGGCAGTAGGTCTTATTATCCTTTGCTTTTAGGCACGAAGGTAGCTACAAAAATCAAAAAGTGGTCATAAAACAACTTGTGTGTGAGGATGCAAGTGATGATGTGGTGCAGGCATTCAAAGACGAAGTTTCTATCCTGAGGTTTGTTAACGTTATTTTTAACTTGTTTTTTGGACTGCTTGAAATTATATGATGGGGTTATTTGTTTTGGAAGTCAAAGTAGATTCAAGCTTTTGCACAGATCAAATTTTCTGGATCGTTTTTAATCCTCTCTTGTGTTAGTATCTTCTATTTGTTTTCTGCAGGGAAATAGCACCAGGACATAAGAATGTAGTGCAGTTTGTAGGTGCGTGGACAAAACGTCCAACCTTCTATATTGTCACGGGTACGTTGTCCAGTGTTATGGTTTTTAATTTCTGGAATAATAAAGAAACATTTAGGGTCCTTGATTCTCATTAGTAACTGTGAAATTTTTGGGTTATTAACAGAATATATGTCGAAAGGGAGTGTGCACACTATTCTAAAAAAGCATAAGAAACACAAGGACATTTGTAGGCTGTGTTATTTGCTGCAAGTGGGAATCGACGTTTCCGAAGGGATGAACTATGTGCACCAACATGATGTAGTAAGCTACTTTTAATCTCTCTTTTAATACTATTTTTTATAAATATTGGTGTGATATAGCATAATGGGGTTTTCTCAACTTGGGAACCATCCCACAATTGCTCACTGAAGCAACCACTAAACAAATCCTCTACTTGTTATTTTATTATTGTTATGATCATTATTGTGTTAGTGTGAAATTCCTTATCTTTGGATTAGCATATGTAAACTAGTATAAATAAATTAAATTTATTTATTTAAAGTAGTTTATGATTATTAACAAATTTACATACTCCTTTCGTCCCACCTCTATTTGCACTGGTCTAATTTTGTTACTTAGAAAAGTAAATTTCAATATGTATAAAATAATACTCCCTCCGTCCCAGATAAAATGACACATTTGTTTTTTCCAAGTCTAATTTTACCATCGTTGACCCTAATTATATATTAATATATATAATAAAAATATTATGTGAGATATTGTTAGATTCGTCTTGATATCCATTTTCTAAATATGTAATTTTTATGCAAAATTGTTGTGTAGCTAGAGATATTGTTGGGTATATCTGCACAAAGACAAGAACCGGAGCATAAACGTACTTTTTCCTTTTACTTAAATCGATATCCTTTAAAATTTGGTGATTTTAATATGCAGGTAAAGGTTGGTGATTTTAAACTTGCTAGAGTGGTGGTCCCATCTGATAGTAGACCTCCAAATACCGGTGCTATGGGTAGGGATCCAAATACCGGTGCATATCGGTGGGCTGCTCCAGAGGTACACACTCACTCTATTCAGCTGGCTTTTCTCTAATTTCTTTCTAAAAGGCTACCAACGAAATGACACTTTTTCTTTTCTTTTTTTAATCAAAAGTAAAATGAGTGGTGAAGATTGCATTGGGAGAGTAAAAACAAATTAAGTGGATAAAAATAACCTAAATTTTACCAAACCATTATTAAAAGACCAAACAAAGAAAGAAAAAAGAAAGTCAATGCTCCCTCCGTCCCTGCCAAAAGAGCCCGAATGGCTTTTGGCTCTCTTATTTAGGCAGTGGAATCGGAGAGTAGAAAAGGTCAAGTTTTGTGTGCTGCCCAATTTGGCAATTTTTTGCCTAAATTTGAAAATGACGCATTTGCCCCTATAAAAAAGGAAAACCAAAAAAGGTGATAGCCCCAAACTTCTCTTTGCCCGTGTTTTGTCGCCCAAACACTCTATTCTTGTTATTTTCCCTTACATATTGATGATCACATCATGTGTTGCAGATAATTGCATGCTTATCGTATGACCACATGGCTGACGTTTATAGCTTTGGCATAGTGCTCTGGGAACTGATCACAGGAGGAGAAGTAAGTTTAAATTTGTTGACAGCTAATTACTCTGTATGTTTACTACTCAGTGCAATCATCTTATTGTTGATGGATGGCTCAGATTCCATATGTTGACATCCCACCCTTGGAAGCGGCCGTGAGTGTGGCACGGAAGGTAATTCGGTTTTGCTAATTCTAATGCGCAATGTCAAGAAATTCAAGCCTCACCGATCTCATCACAATTCTCAGGGTTTGCGGCCTCCGATCCCTGACAACACGCACCCGAAGTTGAAAGAGCTACTTCAACGGTGCTGGAAGGAGGATCCTTGCAAGAGACCCAACTTTTATCGTATTTGGCAGGATTTGAAGAAGCTCAAGGAGGAGGTAGGGAGTGATTGCCCGAAAGGCAAACTCATCCACTGCATCGGAAAGGGTTATCATCATTGAAACCTTCGCCCCAACATGGGAAATGACAATCACATCTTGCTCTCTTGACTGAACGCATGAGCTACTTAGGGATCACACACCTACACAGCATTAGGTTAACAAATTGTAATCCTTTACATTCGGTTAACTAAGGCACATGCATAGCAATGGAGATGGTACAAGGAGTCCATACTCAATCATTCAAAACAAATTAATTGCATTGGTCTCCCCAACATTTTGTCAATTGTAAATTGATCCTTGAGTTCACCAAGAACTCCACCCTAGTTGACTTCAATTTATACATTCTACTCCCTCTATTCAGTTAATTTTGACACATCACTTTAGGGGCCAATGTTTTAGACTTGGTCGTAAAGTGAAGTAATGTACACATGTGTGGGTGTTGGGGTTTGAGTAAAGGTGAAGTACATTAGTCAATGTCTAAGGATTCACTCTCCCTTGTGCAAATGAAAGAGGGAAAATCTTACAATTTAAAATTGAAATTGAAGCGGGAGGAATCCTTTTGGACCAACATAAGAATCATAATCAGCACAGTGCAGTATGTTTGCTTGATTGTCCTACAAAACAAGGTCTCTGAGATCTAGCTCTGATGCTTAAGTTAGTGTTTTGGTTTGTATTGACGTATATACCTTTTTTTTAACCTTGAATCTCCATTTATAGCCGACGTACTGCGTGATCTCCATCGATCGTGGTGGACTTTGCTTCACCGTATTAAGTCGGGCCTTGAGAGAGTGATCATTGGTGTTGACTATCTTCCTCCTCAAGGTGGAGTTCTTCCTGTACGATGCGAGTTGTAGTCAGAGTTTGCTTACCTAGCTCATGATCACATGGTGTTGCCTTTTGGTTTAGGCTTTGCATGACTTAGGGAGGTGTTTACCATAAGCCCTTCCCCCTAACCAAGGGGTTTTAGTGAACTGACCTGACATAATTTTTATGAAAAGAGGAAGGTGTAATTTTGAGCTAAAATAATAAAGCAAATATGGAATGTTTAGTAGGGTAGCGGTTAGGTAAAGATGTGTGGGGAAGTGCAATCAATCTTTTATTTATCTTATAGTTGTTAATATCACATGAATTTAGAGGTGGCTTGAAACTGTCAAAGGGACTATGGGGGTGCAGTTAACTTTAGTACATTTAGCAGTTACCAAAAGATAGTTAAATTTAACACTTTAATATATTTTTCTAATGGAAAATTATTAAATTAAATGTTAATGTTTAAAATTAAGGGTTATTTACACATATAACATTGCAATCTCAGAAAGTGCCAGTATAACCGTAATTACTTATTGTATGTGTCAATTTAACCCTAACTTTTAAAAAATTAGTGCTGATATACCCAAAATCATTATTTTCGGCGTTGACCAATCGAATTCAGGAAAGACAAAAAGGGAAATGACAAAAATACCCCTCTTCCTAAACCTATCTTTCTTCTTTAAAAAACCTAATGTTGTCGCCGCCTTGCGCTGTCAGGAACCACCGCCACTGCCGGAACCCACCACCGTCGCCCTTGATTTGAAAAAAGAAAAAAAGAAAAACCTCAGTCTTCCCCCTCTGTATCAGTCGCTTCTCATCTCTCTTCTCTATTCACTAAATTAAATTTAATGACAAACAAAGCTCACCAAGAAAATAGCCATCAGATTTAATTCTCATTTCTCCTTTTCTTTTATGAGGTGGTCTCCAGGGACTTATGTGCAAATTTGGAAAGAAATAACAAAAACACCAAAATACTGTTTCTCTCTAATCTTTTCTCTGTAAAATCGAATCTCACTTCCGAAATTCTCTCAATTTCAAGCTCATCAAACCGCATTGAAATCATCAACAATCTCAACACCAATATCCATCAATTCAGAGCATGAGCACCATCGCATTCATGAACGAAGATTCAAACAGCACAACCACTCAAGATTCAACCTGGTAAACATATTTCTTGTAAAATTCGATTTAATTTGTTCATGAATCCGATAGAAAAGATGTTCTGATCGGTCGAATTGACAGGAAGAACATATTTCCTGAACCTCACCAGATAAATGAGGAACTCAGTCTGATTCCAAATCAAAATCGCAAACTACAAACAGAAACTCACTCTGAGATTATGCAAATAGAAGGTGATGTAGACGAAGAATTGAAGCTCTAATTTCATACTGATGAGTTCTCTATCTTTCATACTGATGTTTATATTTATCCTGATGATGTGACAAGTTATAGCAAGACACTTATATTTCTTTTTACTACTGTTGTTTGTTGTTTACAGTACATGATCATAAAATTGCTATTTTTTGTTCTGTTGTTCATAATATCTGAGGTTTACATATAGATGTTGAGATTCACTGTAGCTCCTGTTTGATGTTTCAAAAATAGGCTGAAAGAAATGTGAAGTTTATAGCATGTCAATTGTGTTTTTTTTCACCTGTTGTTTACCTTACATAATCATGACATTGCTGGTTTTTTTTGTTCAGTTATTCATAAAACGTTATGAGGTTTCTATTTTAAGTACTAAGGATTACATATGGATGTTGAGGTTCATGTAGCTCCTATTTGATGTTTCAAAAACAGGACCTGAAGCAGTGTGAAGTCTATAGCAAGTGAATTCTATTTTTTTCAACTGTTGTTTGCTCTGTACAGAATATAGATTGCAGAAAAATCAAAATGAGGTTGCTGTCTTTTTTAGTTGTTGATTTATATATAATATGTTATGAGGTTCCTATTTAATCTACTGAGTTTTACATATAGAAACCCCAAAATGAGGTTGCTGTCTTTTTTAGTTGTTGAGTTATTCATAATATGTTATGAGTTTCCTATTTTATCTACTGAGTTTTGCATGTAGGTCTTGAAGTTAACTGTTGCTCCTGTTTGATGTTTATGAAACGGGACCTGATAATCAAATATAGCAAGTTGATGTTTATGAAAACTTGGAAGGTGTAAGATTAAAAAACATGGGAAGAGTTAGAAGACTTATACCGCCGCCACTCAAAAGCAAGAGGTTTCAGCATACGGAAATCAACAACACGTAGGACAAACGACAACAAGCTGAAGGGAAGATACTATACATGCTCTTGTGAAGGCAAAAC
>JAULKK010307836.1:0-12130 GCA_032355705.1 Rubia peregrina
ACAGTTGTGTGAAGCAGAGAGGATAAGATGGAAATTATAGTACAAAAGATCAACAAGTAGACCTGGGCAGCGACCTGTCGCGCCTCATGACACATGTGTCTCAAGTCGCGACAGACAAAGTAAACTGCTTTTCAATGTTATATTCTTCTTATCTAAGTGTAGCCATCTTTTCTTCACGTCTTCAAGTCTTCATGGTTTTCATTGTCTTCAAAAGTGGTCTTCATTTAGGGTTTGACTTTAAATGCGGAGTCAGTAATATGGCGGTCTGAATGTTCGGTGTGATCGACTGCCACTCGAAATGTGGTCGATGTTGCATATTCTAGGATTTCTTGCAAATCCCATAAAACTGAATTACTTTTAAAAAAACTAATTAGTACCGATATTTTAAAATTCAAGAGTCATGGCTGACAATGATTCATCGAGTCAGACCAACTTTGAGGTGAGTGTGATTTATATTAAGTATACATATATACATATATATGAGCTACATATTTATTTTAATTGTTAATTACTTATATTAACAAGTATTAATTTATAGAATTTCATTCTTTTTCTATAGTTTACTGTTCAGCGTATGTCCCAGAGGCTAAAATATTTCTTCTTTACCAACACAGAGTGTCATTCGATAACCCTCATCTCAGTTGCACCTTGAAAGAATAGAACTTTGAGGTCAACCCTACCATGGTACGACCTACATCTAATTTGATTTTAGTTAAAAAAATTAATCAATGCATATATAATAATTGTATTTTATATTTCTGATTCAGTACATCCCGATGGACATGGTAGCAGACCTACTGACCTACACCGACGATGTCTTTTTAATTATCCCAAAGGGCATGAGGGGTTAAAGATAATATTTATATGTTGCTCATGTACTCACTCCTAACTAAGATAGTGTAGCTAGTGCTAAGTCCAAGTGTCGTCCATGGAGATACTAGTGTTTAAGGGTTAGCTACACACAACTCACAATCGTGCGTCACCCCAATCATGTGTCGGGAATACTAGTACAAACAAGCAGGGGGGTTTTGTATGAACTAACAACTAAGCGCATGCAAGTAATGAGTATAAAATATGGATTAACTAATCTTAGGGTTATTTGCATCACATGATTGACATAAAGACTTGATCATAACTCCAATTCACATAAGCAACTATTCACCTATTTTCATACATCACATAGTGTGGAGATATTAATTCCCCAAAAACTCCCATTTTCTATCACACAACTAGTTCTGCCCCCTCCTTAACATCTCACCTCCTCTGTAACTTTCATAGGGTGCGCTTCTCTACCGACCACCCCGTAGCTCACGCTTAGGGTTAAACAGTCTCTCTTAAAGGAACTATGCCTTGTGTAGGTCACAACAATTAGATACGGGAGTGAACATAATCAAAGAACTGGAATCTCCACTATGAGCACCCATTATAGACCTCAAAAGGAAGAGGACATTAGTAACTCGTGATAACTCTACTACAAGCACCCATCCTAGTGCCTGCCGCCATGGGTCGTGCAGGTTTGCACGACATAGCTGGAGTGTCCCATACATAATTGCACGGGACATCGTTTGGAAGTGGGAAAATCCCAAACTGAGCAGACGGGCATGCATATTTGCACAACCTATCGTCTTGGTCATCAATCTTCATCTTCTGAGTGCACATGACATGCATATTTGCACGTCTTATTGTCTAGGCATTGAAATCATTCAGTTCTTCGTGCACGGGCCGTGCAGATTTGTATAACCCATCTTGGGACCCATCTTCTTATGGTGGGGACAATGCCACGGCCTGTGCCATTTTACACATGTCGTGCCATTTCTTCGACACTTGCGAAGTTGGTAGGCTACTAAATGAAGGATTTAGATAAGAAAACAAAAAATGGTTATCTAAACCTTATGATGTTAACCTATCTTAATCTAGCAATCTACACACAAAAATAATAAAATAGATGTTAGAATTAAGTGCTAAAATGACCCTATGTTTTGGTCGAAAGTGCCAATCTAACCCTGTAAAATCTGAAAGTGATCTAACCCTATTTTTTGGATGAAAGTGCCAATCTAACCCTGGTAACCTGAAATAGGCCGAAATTCAGTAAATTGACCATTATACCCCTAATTTTAAAAATTCAAAAAATTAAAAATCCATTTTACCCTCCCCTCCCTGCTTCTTCCTTTTTCTTTTTTCTGTTGAAAACCTAGCCATGCCTAGAGAAATTCATGTTGCGTCCTGCTGAGATATTTGTGTCGCCTCTAGAGCTCTCCGGCGAAGATGAGTGTTGAGTCTGGCTGGTTGTCGAAGATGTCAAAAGTGGAGATGGCGGAATCACTTTTCAGATCCACGAACTCCATCCTAGCATTGTTTTTAGCTCTCCAGCGCCGACATCATGGTCTCAGCTCTCCGGTTAGTTTCTAGGGAGAGGTAGATTTAGAGATGAGGGGTGGTCATGGGTTTGGTGGGGTGGACTAGGTTTTAACGGCGGTGGCTAGGGTTTTAGTGACGGCGTGGGAGAAGGGGGGTTTTAGCGGCGGTGGCTAGGTAAAGGTGGGGTGGTTGTGGGCTTGGTTTATGCGGCAGCCCGATGGCTAGGATTTCAGTGGTGGTGCGATGGATATGAGGGGCAGCTTCGATCGGTGGCACTGTTGAAACCAGATTCTGGCTGAGGGGTTTAAATAGCGGTGGCGGAAAGCATCTTTTACTTTCGATTGTTGTGCTGTAGATCGAATCAAAAATCAAATCAAATAAAAAAAAATTGATCGGAGAGTCATTGTTTTCGATCGGAGAGTCATCGTCCGGACTTTTTCGATCGGAGAGTCATTGTCCTCCTCCTCTAATTTCTCATTTTCTCATTGTCATTGTCCTCGAAAGTGGTGCTGGAGGCGGTGAGATGGTGGTACTAAAAGTTTCCAGATTTTGGTAGTCGCCGCCAGTGGATTGGCGACATAGGTAGTGGCAGGGTGGCAGAGCAGCAATGGTTGTGGTTATGGAGAAGAAGAAGAAAGTGTTATTTTGTCTTTACATTTTTAGTTTTAAGACTAGGGCTATTTTAGTCTTTTTAGTAGTGGTCAATGTCAGAAAATATCAAGTCAACACCAAAATAGTGTCAAAAGGTTATATCGGCACATTTGATGCAAAAGTTAGAGTTATAATGCACTTTCAGATTATACAAGGTTATATTGGCGCTTTTGAAAAATATTAGGGTTATATTTGTATTTTACCCTAGATGTTAAATGCCTAAAGAAATACATGGATTTGACGTCTCGTCACTTACATGTTGTCTTTAGGTGCTACGGAAGAGAGGGACACATGAACTACTAGGGAACAAGATGACCAATGCCCTGTCCCCATAGGTTTTTATTGAGTTTCTTAGTGGCAACCGCTTGTGCATTGAGGGCACGGTATTCTTCGAGCCGTTAGATGGTTCAGGGCTGATGGTATTCAAGATCATCATCGTCCGAGCTTCACAACTTTTTTACTTCTTATTTAATTAGCATTTTGATTGGAACAAAAAAGAATTTTATTTGGAATATTTGAGTGTTGTTGTTTTTGGGAATATTATTTAGTTCATTGGGAAAATTTGAATGATAATTTAATTTTTGTGTGATTCTATGCACTAATAATTTTGTTATTTGCATATCCATTGGTTTTTCTCTTGTTTCAACCTAACCATTCAAAACTAATTTCTAAAATAACTTTCATAGACAAAATTAAATTCATACTTGTGTTTGCTCTTAAACATGTTTCATAACTTTCAAACAAGTGACTATTTTTACTAGTCTTATAAGGTTTTTCAAATTAATTACTGACATCGTCCATCCTTTGCATATAATGTCGATAATAATGACACATAATCCGAGGTCGACCATTCTAATAAGTCACCATATGCGACGTCGCATACCATTCAGTTACAACATGTAATTTAATTTCATAACTTTTTACCGCGGTTATAAAAAACTGAGTTAAAAAACCTACCTTTTACCTCATTTTTAAACGAAATTAAATAGTACTTTTTTACTTCATTTTTAAAATAACCAAGGCAAAAGAACTTTTTACCTAGGTCATTTGCCAAATTTTCATAACCGAGGTAAAATGGGCGAAGTAAAAGGTGTATTTCCTTGTAGTGAAGGTTGTCTTTGGCACCTCTGATTGCACATGTCGTTATGATCTGCACGACCCATGTTCTGGAGATCTGATCAGTGCCTCTTTGATTGCACGGGCCGTGCCAAACTACACGACCCATGTCGTGGAGCTTCACTTGTCTTCCTTTTGATTCCACAAATTCTGCCAATCTATATGACACATGCTAGTTTGCATAGCCTGTGCCTTGGTCTTTTCTTTGGGCATGATTTGATTACACAGACCGTATTGTTCTGCATGGTTCGTGGCTTCCTATTTTCTTCATACTCTTGGCTTCCTTTTTCCACGATCCTTCATCCTTTAAAGCTAATGGTAGTTCTTTTACCAACCATGCGATTCGCCTTCTATCTACTACCATCCTTGCAGATGACCTTCACTCATGAGTGATCTATAATTTAAGTACACAAAAAGAGATCTCGACACTCACAAGGGTACGTTAAGTTCACAATCGGCTCACAAAATAAAGAAGTTGCATAGAAAAACCAAACATGCTGGTTCTAACTTCCTACTCCCTCTGTCCCGTCATTATTGGCATACTTTCTATTTTAGTCCGTCTCAACAGAAATGACATGTTTTGTCTTCATTCCATTTTCAGCAAGCATCTAGGGCCCAAGATTACCCTTTCACCCTTAAGAATTCTTGTTTGACTATAAATGATTTCAATACATTAGGCCCATAATATAGCCATCACACTAATTAAGCCCATCTATTATATCTAATGTAATCCATCTGAATTTATTAACTAAAGATTCAAACGGCTGCAGAGTTTACACTTTTGACAACGTTTTGCTATCCTCTGAATTTATTTTCCCTTCCAGAATTCTCCACTGCCCACCCACCCAATAATTACACTTCCACCGCCCAAGCAGGCCAATGAATGCTCCTGAGCTGCCAGCCCCTACAAATAACACTCCCAGTCTCATTATTACCCACAATTCATTACCCCAATCTCTCACTTATACCCTAGATCTTAATGCTCTTTGTTTATTCCATCCGCCTTACCGTTTAATTCCATGGAAAATCCAAATCTCAACCTCTCTACCGATTCTAGTTCAGGTTCAATCCCCTTATTCGTTCCCCTAATTAAATTGAATCCCGAATGGGTTGTTGAGGAACCATCCTCCGATGAGAGCACCCAACCATTTTCTGGCAAGACTTCGCCTACCATGGAAGACCCCGACATCTTCCTCGACTCTCAGTCTCTAGATGAGATCGACGAAGACTTTTTCTCCAAAACCCTAGCTCATAATATTGCTATGGTGTCGGATACAGAGGACGATGGCCCACTAAATGGGATTTTCGATGCTATGAACAGTTCATTAGGAGAAGCCGAAGTCCCTTAACATACGGGATTGAGCGTTGCTAGCATGAAACACCGAATCTGAGCCAGTCTCGGTCGTCGCCCTGTGGAGCCATCGGCCGTTATGTATGCGAGGTAAGCGCGGCAGAGTGTGAAGGAATAACTGAACTTGATGCCGCCAGTGCATCTTCCTCCACGGTGGCATCGAGCGGTGATGGCTTATGGCGATGGGTAGGGTACTTGACCTTGCATTTTTTGTCGTTCTGTTTTTGTAATATTGTGTTGAGTGATTTTTTTTGGAAATTTACTGATTTTTTGTTTCAAAAACGGATAAATTTTCATAGCTGGATAAATTTTGAGAAATGGCTGAATGTGATGAGATTCTGCCATTGTATTCTCTGCGGTTTGGTTGCATGAATGGATAAATTTTCATTACAGCAGTAATTTGTTATTTTTGGGTACAACAAAATTGTAGATCTTGAGATGCCACTGCTGCAAAACTTTGGTCTGCGAAAAACAAGGTTTCATTCTGTTTTGGTTTGTGAAAAGTTTGGTCTGTGTAAATTTGGAATTATGTTTTTGACACACTGCAGTGTATCCGAGTTGGTTTCATTCTATTTTGATGATGTGTTATGGTATAATATTATGTTGTTGAAATGTTTATGTCATGGTTGATGTTGTGTTATGGTTCGTATTCATGTTATTTAAGGCTTTAAGGTTTGATGTTGTGTTATGGTTTCCGTGTTTAGGGATGTTGTACATGGCTTTATTTTTTCATTCAGTTTTCACTGCTGCTATATGGTTTTATGTATTGCGGTGGTTTATGAGATTTAATGTTGGTATTTATTATTCATGCTCTGTTGATTCTTTTTGTTGGTGTTAGATGAATGTTAGATGTCGCGATAGATTTATTACTTTATCATGTTTTATCATTGTTACATGTTGTGTCGAGGTTTTTTTTGTTGTCTTCAAATTTGTTTACATGAGTGAGGAATTAACCTGCAATTATTCCCCCTTCTTGTTTGATTTGGGTGTACAGAAATATTGGTTACAAAGAGGGATCTGATGCCGCCAGATTAATGGCTGCGATGGTGGTGTATGATACCCCTGCTGAAGCCACTAACTCGCCTAGGCCGAAGGTGGCAAAGTTTGTTTCTGTGGTCATATATCGGTAACTTACTCGATCAACATTGTCAAACACATATGTTTTCTTCAAATATAAAGATTCATTTTTTTAAACATATTAACATAAATGATTTGTTGTCTTCACTCATGCAGGCTCAATTATTTACGGATGATGGATACCTTGACAGCCGGTGGGTGATTGACACTTGTAATGATACATCACCTCCAGCATGGAAGGAATACGAACAGAGCTCTGTGTTCAACTGCATGTGGAACTGGGTGGTTGATTTGAAACCTGGACCATGTCCTCATATCTAACTTCCTGCTCACAGGTTATCTTATTTGCTGATGGATATATGTGATTGATGTGGTATATGAATTTGTGGGGTTATGTGTTGTTTATCGTGAGCCTATTAGTCCATCTGAGTGCCAAATTCATTTATGTTGTGCACTATGGACTCTTTGGCTGAAAGAAAACTGTTTGTTGTTGTATGTTAGCCCTAATTGGTTACTCACCCCCGTGACTTTGTGTACTGCTTACGATGATGTTGTTTCGAGTCAATCTTAATCTGCAACCATGTGTATAAACCATTGGAGGGCAGTACTTGTAGTGGATTTCAGTTTTATTTTAGGTGGTCGCCGAATCAACACTCATTTTGTGTGATTTGAGATGGTAGCCAATTAGACATTGCTGCCTTGTGATAAAAATATGACCTTGAAGGCGCAATTTACATCACATTTGGACATTTTTCTTAATATGGCATAACCGTGTCTTACAAAAAATGATGGAATATGTTGCAGCGTAAACACGTGCATTGTGTACTTACATGTTTACATCAAAAGCCAAAAGCATGCAACACAAACATCATTCAAAAGTCAGCACTAGTTACCTGGTCACCCTATCATCTATTGTTGATGTTCTCAAACTTCCATATTTCATGTATGAACTTCTGGATTGTGCTGGTATTGTTACGTTCATGTAGAAATTCAATGCTTTCCTTAACCAACTGCATATCCACCTAAAGGTCGTTAGGGAGAAAACCCATGCAGGCTAGGGCTTCTTTCTGGGTATGGGGCATGGGGAAATTGTTAGACCCCTTTGTGTTTCATCACTTCTATACACACAGCCTGTAGAGATATCCATATCTTGTTCAGTGTCTTTCCCTTAAGCTTCCCATATACATTTTTCACTACATCCACTAGTTCATCCACTGTTGTACATGCACGTTCCTATTGTAGAAATTGTATTGCATGGAAAAAGGCCAAATTCAGTATGTTCAAATCTGGTGAATTTGCTAGCTGGTGATCTAATTTAAACTGAAATCCATCTGAGTTTGCAGCACACTCAAATTCGAGGTCACCCCTTATTATGTGTGGACTAGCATTGTCTTGCTGTAGGTAGATGACTTTTGTGACATTTGATGGCCATCTCTGTTTAATTGTTGAAATTACTTGCTTTATTAGGCATTACATCATCTGTATACGGCCAATACTTGGTTTTGGCTTAGTTTCAATGGTTCCCATTGGCCTATTTTTACTCCACCTTTTTGCTGGTACCTTATCGATTATAGAGCAAATGCCTAATTTTCCATCAAAAATAACATCCCCATTTTCAGCAATTATAGGCCTAGCTACCACACATACAAACATAATTTTAGGGATCCAACTGTTGTGTTGAACTGTCCTAAGGGGGTTGTCCTTATCTGGTAACATTATGTATCGGGCAGACTCTTCAGAAAGGTAAAACCACTTCTCATCTAAATGAACACAGTTGTACATTGATTTAAATCTAACCTTTGAGGAGTGCCTCTCAAACTTCAATTTTGAGCATGCATATAACACCCGATCCACCTTGCCTTCTTCCTTAAGTAATGGTCTGATAACATTGTTGTGCTTCCTTAGTGTACCATCTTTGATTAGACGATGAATTGTACTCTTACTCATGTCGCATCGTGATGCTTCTCTTTGACATGTTTTCCTCAGTGAAAGTGGTATAGCTTTGGAATCCTCCTTGTCCAACGATCTCTTTGGCTTAATCTAACCAGGGTTTTTGCTAATAACATTGACAGGATGACCAACTACAATCTGCTGGTTCACAACAGTCCAAATGTTGTGTACTGTTCGGACCCCTATACCCAATTTTACTGCTGCCTCTACTGCCTGTCCATGGACAATACACCCCTCATTTTGTGTGCACAACAAGAACTGAGCTACTGAGTTCCTCTCCTCGTCCGTCAGATTTTTGTTTCTCATAATTGAAGCAAAAATAGCTCAGTGATGATTTCAGAGAGCCTAATTTTTTTTCCATTTCTACTGGAGCAAGAAGAAAGGTGCAGAAGAGAAAAGAGAGTGATTCCATGGGTGTTCTGGCTCCATCTTTTTAAGTTGTATGTACCTACTGTCAGTAGGTTAGAGAGGTGTAGAATATGGTTTTGAATTATTTAATCATTTCCAATGTACGTTTCCCTCCAATTTATTCTGTGAAAGCCCAGGAAGTGTTATGAAAATGGTAGGAACCATTTGGGCCCTATTTAATTGAAATTCATATTTGACCCTCTAATTTGGACCACTATTTGCTGACGTCATCGCCACTGTAGATGATGTCAGAAATTTAACAATACCCCCTCCAGACAAGGGGGGGCCCATACAACACGTGAGCATTCTTAATATTCGGGTCAAAAGCACTTCGGCCATTAATGTCGGGACGGAGGGAGTGTTATGCAAAACCTATCTAAACCTAACTATCCACCAACAAAAGCTTTAAAAAGAGATGTTAAATTCCCTAAGAAAAACATGCATTTGACGTCTTCAGTAGTGTTTTAAAAAAATAGAAATTTGCATAACTTTTATTTTGAAAATGAAAAACTTCAACATTGTTTGTAAAATCTGACTGATGCAGTATTGAAAATGAATTAGAATACATGTAATATTCAACTCAAAAATATTGACCTCAACCTAAAGTCATTTAATGCTAAGACATAATGGTCAAAACATTCACTTTTCTTAAATCATAACAAACGCTAAAAACACTATTCTAAAAACACAAATATCAAACAAGCAATCATTCTAACTTGACTTTCTCCATCTTTGAACTCAATTCAACTTTTGTCCCTCACCGAGCAACTTCAAGTTGACTCTACCTTAGAAAATTGAAAACGAAGAATGCAAATATCGATCATTATTATTAGCAGCATATTCCCTAAAACCGAAACATCAACAAAAAACCTAAACATGAACATAAACACCGGAAGAGATTAAAATAACACAATTAGTACATGGACTCTATAAAAAATTAGAAAAACAACAAAACTCAAATGGTATTGAGACAACATTAGTTGAACATGCATAAACATTAAAAACAAATATGTACACATAAATATCAACTAAAAATGCATAAAAATCAATAAAATGAATTATAAAATAGAATCGTCAACTAAAATGTAAAAAGTATAAACATCAATCAGCACAATTTAAAAATCAAACTGCTATGAAACCCCTACACCTTTATTTAACTGGTATAATTTAAAAACAACAAATATCAGCAAGCTACGCATAAATATCAATTGAATTAGCATGAATATCAACGAAACTAAAAATTGCAGAAAACATCATCCAATGCAATAAAACAACATTTACATTAGTTATAACTGCATCAAAATTGTAGAAAATTGGAGGAAATAAATATGTTCATCTTCAAAAAAAAGCACAATACATAAAATTAGTTTCGATTAACTACCTTTAAATCATGATTGAACAAGTTGCAAGCACAATATCAAAATAAAAAAAGGAACAAAATCTGGAAAACCTAAAACTCCTTTTGACATTGACCAATTTCATATGCTAAAATTGAGAAAATCAAGAAGTTAAGATGAAAAGGTAAACATAACAAGCCTGGAAGATGTAATTTTCCCGCGGAAAGAAGAAAATGATAAAGAATTGGGGGAAAAGGTGAGGGTACCCAAATATGCTCATATGAAGAGAAGAAGAGAGAGGAGAAAAAAATACTCTCTCTGTCCCAGTTTAAACTGCAATTTTTACTGTTTGACAAATTAATATTGTCAAACTTTGACCACGTATTTGAATATATATATATATATAAACAATAATATTATCATATGTGATATTGTTGGATTCATCATAGTAAGTAGTTTCTAAATATTAACTTTTTATTTGTCATTATTATACATAATTAAACATATTAACGGTCAAATACATTTTTAATGCTGTGAATTTTTCTGTACATCTTATATTGGGAGAGAGGGAGCATCGAATTAACCTATCGACCTATTTAACATGTTTAACAATACTACTACTATCGAATTTGACAGCTTGTCAACGTCATGTAAAACATTCACGCGTCATACACGTAATTTAGATTTAACTCGAAAACTAGCATGGTCAGTACCTGGAAACTACATTTCAAATTTATTAAGTGTATTTTTGAGCATTTTTTATGCTAGAGCATGAAAATTAGTTTTTCGACATTGAAGGGGTTTAATAATGTCATTTAAAAAATGTATACACAATTAGAGATATTACAACAATAAAATGTTTTCGTTTTAGGATGAAAAGAACGGGTTTAGTTTTTTTTAAATAAAAAACTAAAAGAAGTAAACAGGACCATGTTGATATATGAGGGGCTCAATAGTATATAATCCCTCTATATATATATAGAGGGATGGTCAGACAATAATTGAAGAAATTGGTTGAAATCTTGAAAGAATAGATTGGATGAGTAAGAACCTGATTAGGCTTGGTTAAAATGTTCTTCTTCTATTTATTACTTCAAATTTAAATGACGTGTCACAATCGATCAGATAGGTAACACTGAAATAGGAGGAAAATGTGATCTTGCCCAATGGACAAGCTTGACCACGTGAAGGAGACCGTTATAATTGTCTTAGTATGTTTTGACGAAAATTCCTATCCTAACTATCAATAGAAGAAGAAAAAAACTGTGTGAGTCTTGACCAATGGCGGAACTGGGGGCGAGTCGGGGCAGTTAGCGGTGATGAGAACGAATCATGTCAACTCGTTTAGCAGTTAGATCGATTATAGATTGAATTTTATCTCAATCTATATGGATTGACATATAGACCCATATAGGGTGAATTTGCAAACCGAGACATTTTTACTTACGGTCTTTAACGAAAGACAAAAGGTGAGGGAAATTTCAACGAGCTCGTGGCGGGAGTCACTATACACACTGGATCTAGGAATCGCGATGAAAGGACGAAAGGAAAAGGTCGAGGTCGAAGTCGAAGTCGCGGTCGGGGTCGGGGTCTCAAGTTTTTCAGGACAGAGTCTTAGATTTGTAGGTCGGAGTCTCGTCGGATGGAAGTTGGATCTGAAAGGCACAAGTTGGAACCGGACGGAGTTCTCGTTGGTAGGGAGCTGCTAGTTGCGGCGGTAATAATGGAGTTTCCGGGGAAGATGACATCAATCTAAGGTTTTTTGTGTGTTTTTATTTTCTTGATTTTATTTTATAATTTTCCTTCTATTTCCCTTTCATTTTCATTTTTAAAGGGCTTTCTTGTTATTATGCGGCAAAATAGTGATTTTAGAAAATTAGCC
>JAULKK010307846.1:0-22303 GCA_032355705.1 Rubia peregrina
ATAGCTCTTAAGTAAAGCTCGTTAGGAAGGGAGGGGGGGGCGGAACTCATATTTAAATAACTAGAGTACAAAAGCTTTGCCAAAAATCACTGCATGCAATATTTGTGGTAGAATCCCACAGGGTCCTATCATCCAACCAACAAAGCCTTCCTCGTTTTCTCTCCATTTTCCTGAATATGCAGGGTACCTAGATGTAAGAGAATCGTTGTTTGCTAATAAAAAGGATTTTGCTGCAAACTTTCTTTTCAAAATGATACATCCATTTCCCTTAGCTTAGTCAAATTTGAAGGCGCGTTTAATATGAATTCCCTGCATCCTAGATGAACAGTTTAACCTCCTTCTACCTTAAATCAAACTTATTGGCTCCATAAATTTTCAACTTACCATCTGGAAATATTACGTTTCATGCGAAGACCAGTTTCCGGAAGCATTCATAAGGGATTTTGAAATGATTAGTTAGCAAGTAATGCTGCTTGGAATATATCCTACTAATGTAGTTCTTGCTAATACAAACAGTATGGAAATCAAGTGCCCGTTCCATCTTTCTATTCACATTCATTTGCATAAGGTCGGAGAATTCATTTACGACACAAAAAATGACCGGTGGAGGCCAAAAACATTAATACTAGCATTGTCATAGTACCTCCACACATAACCCTTTGCAAAATAGTTTTAGAAAAATATAGTATTTACACTCAGATGCCAACGAGCTCACTTCCTACCAGGACAAAAGATGGATAGCAACCCAAGAAAAAAGGTTAATGATAAATAACAGAAAGTATGACAACATTGAATATGAGCATGGAACCATATTACAGGAGAAAAAGATTAACCTTTTCAATATATTAGAAGCTAGAGAAGAAACTCTCTAGGGAAGACAGTAAAGGCACATTATTTTTCATCTAATCAACTAGAATCAGCAAAGACTCAAAAGGAATGGCTAAGGCATACGCCATACAGAAATGGCCATGTCGAAACATGGAGAACACATAAGTATAAATGAAAGCAAGAGTAAGAAGGTTCAAATAAAAACCTGTGATGGCCGAAGAGTGGTGATAGCCGGCTGAAATTCCTATAGCTTCTTGCGGAAGTCCACAAACTAGGGTTGGCTCCTGTAATAGTGGTTAGAAAAGTTTACTTAAGATGGAAGGATAACCACATCATATACTAATTGAACATACACAGTGCAGTATGATAGTTTAATCACCAAAGTTTGATTCAATGATTCCGCATTATACAGACGCGCTTAAAAAAGTACTACAGACATTGACAACCACAGCTAGGATGCATTGAAATTTTTATTTACGATGTATTGTAACCATAAAGTAATTAGAGTCTTGCTAATTGCAAACTACAAATTCTATTGGAAAATAAAGTTACAGTAAAAAGACTTATTAGTAAAGCCTCTGCTGCCATTTATGAATTTAAGTTATTAAAAAGACCGAAGGTAATCAAACCTTGTCATGAAACCATCGATGCAAGCTTATTCACAGCAGCATTCTAGGAAATATGTGAAAATTCTAGAAATATATACTCCCTCTGGTCATGATATATTGGCACTCTTACAAATGGCACAATTTTTTTTTAAAGGTGAAATGAGTGGTGTAGGATAAATTGGGAGAATAATAGGTGAAGTGTGTGGGTGAAAACAATCTAGGATTTACCAAAAGAGGAAAGTGCCAATATAAAAAAAAACCATCTCAAAAAGGAAAGGGTGACAATATAAAAAACGCGGAGGGAGTATGAAGGTTATTCTTTATTGTGAGATTTCGATAGTAGAAGAAAGTATAAGTGAATAACTACATAGTCCACAATGTACAAAATTTAATAAGCATGCTGAAGAACAAAAGATTTAAACCGAGAGTTTAGTTAGAACCATGAGTAGAAACATTTTCTCTAAGCACAATCAATTGGTAAACAATACTTTGGTTACAAATGAACGGACGTTAATCTAGGTCTACCAGTCCAAACCATATCTGAGTCAAAAGGATTACAGGAATGTGATCAACTCCTCACAAATCCTATATAATGGGCAACAGTTAACTCTTATTTATATTCTATTGAAGCCGATATTCTACTACAATGCAATGATGTGACATTCCATTACCATGACTAACATGATAAGTAAGAGTTCAAGTACTAATTGATTTTAAAATATTTCGAAACTACTGATGATAAGATCCAAAAGTACCATTATCTCCTAGTGAATGTTAATATTCCACCACAGTCAACTCACAAATTTCCTTTTTTCTATTAAGCAGCGTTTTTCCATTTAAGAAAGAGCATTACAAATTAAAAATATAAATGAGGAACAAAGTAGGAAAAGACAACAGCTCATCACTTGAAATTAATGATTACAAGGGTATCGCTCATGACAAAAAGAAATAAAACAGAAAACATTCTGAAGATGAGCATGTTCTTTCATGTAACACATCCCCGAGAGACGACTAGACAAAAAAACATATCAGAGAAGTTGAGATTGCATACAGTGGTATAGCTTTTATCATCTGAAATGCCAAGCTGTCCAAAATCATTGAGGCCAGTAGCATAGATGTTACCATTTTCTGTAAAAAAAAATATGAGCAATATATCAGCAACTAAATAAGTGGGAATAAAATCTTCAGCATGCATGAACGAAAAGCTGAAATAAATTTTTTTAAAGGCCACTATGAGCCATAAGATGCCACTCTGGGTGTATTCTAAGTAGATCCTGACATTCTGTTCAACACAAGACACCTAGAAAAGACACCTGTTTGCTCTACTTCATTGACATTGCTAAGTGGATTGGTAATTTTCTCAGCAATGAGCCATAAAGGTGCAAACTTTATGCATTGATTCACTATCATTATATAACTTAACCTAAGCAAAATTTAAAAAGCACTCTTTATGCATTGATTCACTATCATGAGTCATGACCTTGCTAGATCCAAATGAAATTCAGAACTCAGAGTAAGGCACTGTAGTTTTCTGGTTGATCATGATCCTTTCCGACAATGCAACCACAGATTCAGAATGCTAATGCTTCTAAAGTAGTGGTAGGTGCGATCAGTTCAGGTTCACATTTTCCATGTAAACCACACATTGCTAATAGATTCCATCCTAAAAGCAATGAAACTAAAGAATCTTCTCACAATACACAATTGTTGCCTAATTTCACGATTATTGACACAATACTTCTCCTAGTGAGAGAATGGACCAGGTAAAATTATAAGAAAATAAAGCAGTATATATATTTTCCTTCACCAATTAGAACATGAACGAAAATTATACAGTACATACAACAAAGAGATGATCGATTGACAAAACAACAAAATAGTTCAATTTAGCATGAACTGAAGCAGAAACATACCTGTCAAAAATAGCGTGTGAGCACCGCCGCATGCAATTTGTCGAAGACTCTGATTACCAAAAACCGAAGAATCGAGCATCCTAGGGCGCCATTGAGACTCCAAATTCCCCAATCCCAATCTCCCGTAATCTCCATTCCCCCACACAGCGGCCGCAGAAATCCGTCTCTGAAACCGTAGATTGAAAGCGATGTTTGCGGTTGAAGACATGAATTTTCTAGCCGAAATCGCCATCTGAATTTCGCTCAGAATTATGATTACTGGGAAGAAAATGAGTGGGTAGTTGCTGGATTACTACTCATTACTCAATACTCGTGATCACCGAATAGAAGGAAGTTGACAGTGGACGCTGGACGCTGGACGCACTCCAGAAAAAAAAAACGGTGGTGTTGTACATGAAGCCACGTGTACAGAAATCCGTCGGGTTTGGGTCCGAATTTATTTAGGGATATATATAAATGTAACCCAATATCATTTCAGTAAGTGAACATGTAATTCTGAGATAATTTTTAGTGCAAAAATAACCTAACTACTATACACTATTGCAAATATAACGACTATATTCCAGCATTGACCGATCATTTCCGGCCATTGACTGACTGGAAATTATCAAAATGCCCTTTTAGCCTGAAGCAAAAACTTAAAAGACAAAAATGTCCTCCGCCCACCACCACCAGACCACCCCTCCATAGCTCTGCCGCCACCGATCCACTACCAGCCACCATTCCACCACCTCCTGGCCACCACCAGCCACCTCTCCAAGCCACCACTACTACCATCCCCCGCCACCACTACCTGCGAGCTCAGGTCTTCATCATTTTGTCGCACTGCTGGAGCTCGAGGAGGCACTACCGCAGCCCGACAAAACGCGCCTCCAGCTAAACCAGCGGCGCTGACAAAATCTGAAACAGTACTATTACGGCACCGACAAACGATTGTCCTCCGTCGATTTGAAACAATATTATCGGAACTCATAACACGACTACCATCCGCTGATCCGCAACTTGCTCGGGCAGACCCGGTTCAGGTCCGTAGCGCACCTGGTCGAATCGTACACGCCCACCCTGCCACTTGTCTGTTCGCCGCTCGTTTCTCTTCTCCGGCGAAGGAACATGCACCACCGGCGATTGCGACTGTGGCTCCAACCAAATCGAATGCAACAGCGTCGGCGCCAACCCTCCCGCAACACTAGCTGAATTCAAGATTGGCTCAGCGCCGGGTATGGACCGAGTTCGAGTTTAGGTTCGCAGGACTTTTACGACGTGAGCCTTGTGGACGGGAGGCGAATGGCAGGTCGGGTGTGCGATTTGGTGGTGATTTGCAAAAAGGTGAGCGGTGGAGATTTGGTGGTTGCATTAAACCTAGATAGAAAGTAATGACCAACAAAAAAGAAGAAGATATTGGTAGTTCTTCAATTTTTTAAACATATACCGAACAAGGGTAAATTTGTTTTTTAGCATAATTTGGCCTTAAACTGTCCAAAAAGGTTATATTTGTACATACACTAACTATCTAGGGTTATATTTTTACTTTAAATTATCATAGGGTTATATTTGCACTTATATGAGTTATGTATGGTTATATATGCACTTTTCTCATTAATTTACAGGTATATGTTTTTGCTAAATTACATGCTCTCTCTGTCTCATAGAAAGTTGGTGTTTTGATTTTTGAAATGTTAAATTAATAAAATATCCTTCTTCTTCTCATCCCTCTCTCCCATTTCCCCTGCATGCCCATCTCCACCTTTGTCCGCCACTCCTCAGCCTCTCTGTTCTACCTGCTCCAATTTCGAAGAAAACCTATATCATAAAAAAATTGGAAAATCGAAGAATTGAAGATAACCCACAAGAAGAAGTATCTATTACCACCAGAACCCAACACTCAACACCCAACACCACCGCCGGACCCAACTCCCAACACCAAACACCACTACCACCAGACACAACACCCAACACCACCATCAGACCCAACACCCAACACCACAATCAGACCCAGACCCAGACGTGGTAGAGCAGGAGAGGCGGCTGAGATGGAAAGGAGGCGGAGATGAAGATGCGGCAGAGGCGTGGTGGAGACTCAGCGGATAAAAAGGTGGAGAAGCGGAGAGGGTGAAATGGAGAGGCTGAGATGCGGCGGAGAGAGATGAGGGAGAGGCTGAGAGCTTGAGAGAAAAAGGGTGGGGGCGGGAGAGAATGAAAGAGAAAATTGGTGAGGGTGGGTGGTTAGGTTTAGATTTTGTGTGTAAATTTTAGTTAATTCAAGGGTTCTTTGGTCTTATTATATATAGAAGATTTCTAAATATGTAAAGTGTGCAAATTTGGTTGGTACACCTGAAAATGAAAAATGTGCAGAATTGATTGGGATGAAGGGAGTACTAAATTTTAAAATTTTACAATGTACTTTTTTATATTTTTTATTTTTCGCATCTAAGATACACATTATTATTTGTGTTAACTTATAAAATACAATATCTAAATTCTTTTTAAAATTTACAATTTTAAGGTAAAAAGATAGAGGACCTATCCCAAAACTTATCCTTTAAGGTGTTTGCATTTATTACTAAAAGAAGTGAAATTGATGTGGGTATGGACCAAAATAAAAATCAACATTAAAAGAAGGCAGGTAATTCTAGAATTTTTATTGAAAAATCATTTACTATGTGATTATATAATTTTGAGTTTCTGAAAGTGTTGAAATAATTTTAAGTGAGTGAAATTTACAGTTATTATTGATCAATAGTGAAATAATAAAATAGTCCTCAAATTTAATCTGGTAAAAAAAGTGTGCTCCTTTATATGTGAGAATATGGTCACAAGTTTTCCAAGTGCCAAAATACCCCGAAGTTGGCCCAAACTAACAGTTAACGTCGGTTAATGCTACATAATGTTAAAATAACATATAAGCCCTTGAATTTAATCTGTCATAAATACGGGAAAATTTATCATTTCTCTTCCGAATATCTTCACCAGTGTACTCAACAATCATTATTTCATACAATTGAACTCATAATGTCCATTCTTTTTTTCTAAAATCAAAAAAGGAGAGAGAGAGAGAGAGAGCACGCGCGCTCAACAAACGATGGGTTATGAATTTTTGAAGCAGGAGAATAGTAGACTCAGACTCGACCAGCAGAACGCGAATCATCACATTAACTATAAGGGATCAGAATCTCCGTCATCTACATCATCTCCCTTTGATGAAACACCGTCGTTACATTGCTGGTTGTTGTCTATGGAGGAGCTATCCGGTAGGACATATTCAAAGTGGAAGGAATCGGCGACAAATTGAACCTATTTTGCCAATCCTTAGGGTTTTCTGGACCAGATGGTTTCTAGATTATAGGAAATAAGCAAAGTATCGTGTCTAAAATGAATGTGGTGGCAAAAATCAATTGGTATGAATCCCAAAATAAAGAGGATTTGGGGTGAAACTGGTGTGAGAAGGCCAAGAAAATAAAGACTCTAAGCATGTGGTATTTGTTTGAGACCGTTTGAAATATTCGACGGAGATACTGAAGGGAAGGAGATCGGCGATGACAAGAGGGGAAGAAGGGGATCGTTTGGGAAGAGGGGTGGCGGTGTTGAATATTAACAATTATGATAGTGCGATGAGGCACTATAAGAGCGCTGCTAAGTTGGGTGGCATTGGTGGGCGACTGGATGTTGTGGCAACGTTTGTGGGTGTTGAAATCAATGGTTAGGGCTGTAAAACAAAAAAAAGACTATTTTTCTTTTTCCTTTTCACCAAATAATGGTAAAAGGGGTTTAGTTGTAAACTTTTACTTCGGTCAGGGTTATACTAGAACTTTCAAAAAACTTATACAATGGTCAAAAGTTATATGAGAACTTTTTCGAAAACTAGTGGTAATATTTTTCTCCTGATACTCAAACTACCTAGGCTATTTATGTCATTTACATTGTTTTCCTGCCAAAATTTTTTAAGTCAACGCCAGTCAACGGTCAGAGGGGTTGAGTTATTCAAATCAATGTGGGTTAAGGGTTATATGAGCACTTTAAAAAAATATCGAGGTTATATTGGTACGTGGGCAAGAACTCAGGGTCATATATGCATTTATTCCAGTTTTATTTTTAAATCCATTTTTTCTAACACCATTTGATGGCAAATTTCACTTCTTCAAGTTTTGGAAAAATTAAGGAAATAGTATGCCAAGGTTTGGTTTTGGACTTGGGAAGAATCAATTGTGGACTATTTTGCAGTCGGAACATAGGTCCAAAATCACAACGAGATTATTTTCCCATTAATAGTTTTTAATCGATCTCGTAATTGTGACTGATAGAGCTCTTAATTGCACCTAAAATGGTTTCGATATATGAACATTCATCTTGTGACACATCAATGGAAGGATGGAAGGAGGTTCAACCACATTCTTTCATACACTAACTTCATATATTATAACCATTGTCGCCCTACACGCGCAAAAACTCAAAAGATGCAATCCGCCCCCTTCTCCAAAACTCTTGTATGCTATCAATCTCCAAACAGTCCTGCATGTTACCTCAAGCACCAAAAAAAAATCTTTGTGGGGATTCCTCAGTAAGACTAGATGATGGCATACATCAGTAGTCCCATTGTTTTCTTGTCCACCAGTCCACCACTGTATTTCTCAACCTGTACCAATTCCTTGCACGACCACCTCTGCCTCATCTCCGCTGGGCGTCTTAATCCCATCCATGTCGTCTTCGTGGAATCCACTAGCATCTCCTTCTCCAACATCTCTTTTTGTGATTCTGCCATTATCCGAAGCGGCAGGAAAGTCACGAGCCAGGTGTTCAAGGAATGGAAAGGGAGGTTTAACGGGGTCGAAAGAGGTGGGTTCAGGATTGGGGATCGTATTTTTGATACCGGAAGTATGTTTCTCAGATGATTATTTTCTTTGGTTTCGATCTCGGAACAAAACACAAAATCAAAAGATAAGCTACAACAGCGCTTGGAAACACCGTGGCAAATTGTGTTCAAGGACAGCTATGACTATCATGCAACGATGGGGTTGGTTCCACGACCGTGCCGGGGACAACGTTTGTAATTGCCATCCTATTACATATTTTACCACCGTAAATTGCCCTATCTTGCCCTAGTGTAAAGTCCATCGCAATAGAGTGTCGTGTTGATTGAACTTTTCATCCGAAAATAGAGGTCAAGATTTACACAAATGATCAATTTTAGATTTTAGATTATAGGAAGCTCGTTGATTTTCATTTTTTTTTGTATAGGCTGAGTTTGTGTGGTAGTCAAATTTAGCATTTAAGCGTAAGAAGATGATGGTGTTGGCCTTGTCCGACTCTACCATGATGAAATAATCTAGGTAATAAGTGGAGAAGGGTTAGAGAGGAATAGAGAGAGTTTGAAGAGAGATGCGATAAAACAATATTTTTATGGAAAGATGAGGTTTATTAGAGTAATAGAAAACTAAAATGTTTTAGTTACAATATATTAAAATTTTACTACGCAACGTGCCGTAGTTATAAGTTTATAACTCGATTAATGCAATCCAGAAATTTGATCTTCATTTCTAAAATTTTGCAGTTTAAACCTTAGTTTTCCATAATTTATGAAACAGACATAATTTTTAACCATGTCCGTCAATTAGTATATAATTATAATATTGATTAATAATATAATAAATATTTTTAAATTGCCTAATATTAATTAGTTAGAAAATAATTATTTATTCGAATAGTATGAATATATAATGTAATTTAAATTGTTTATAGAGTTATGATTTTTTTGAGAGCATTTCCTTACCTATTTTTTGTAAGTCCTTTTAAAATAAACATAACTTTACAACTTCAATTAAATAATTATTCATTCATTATAACCTGACATTTATTATATTTATCATAAAATATTTTAATTGGAATATTAAATATTACTATGCAATGTGTAGTAATTACAAGTTTATGACTTGATTAATGCAATCTAACATTTTTATATTGATATCTTCTATTTTGCAGTTCGAACCTTGGTCTTTCCATTACTTATTAAAATACCGTCTTTCAAGAGACAAAATCTTTTTTTATAACGTAGACGTATTTTTATACAAATTAATATATATATATATATATATATTTTTATATAAAATACATATGTGTCAACAAAGATCGAGTCAATTTTCTTTCATTCAATGCATTATAATATTAATAAAAATATTAATTTATCAAAAATGTGTAAATGTGTAATTCTTATTTACATATTATAATAATTTATTACATATTTAAATTATAAATTATATTATATTTTTAAATATTCGTTTAAAATTCATGAATCGGCACAAGTAATAACTAGTTATGTATAATCCGACATAAAAAGCCTCAATTCACAGCTTCTAATTTCAATGAATATAGAAACGATCGGGAAATGTTTTTTAAATGGTTAATACCGCTAAATTAGCACTTATCTGTACATGGAAATAGATATCGCCTAGTTTCTATTCCGATCAAAATGTGTAACTGCATTAGCCTACGTAACACTAAACATCATGATTGTAGTTCCAAGAAAAATTCATACACAACACTAATCAAGCAACTATCTATAGATAGGAATAGAAAGAAGCATTTTTTATTCCGCACAATACATGTCGAAATGTTAATATATATGTTATACTACCACGTTAGGTCTTCCAAGAGTTGTGGATCGGACAATTATTAGATGTCTTGCAAAACAATTCCTTGCCGTGTTGATGTCACCCTGTGAGTAAGGCTTGGATTCGATTGGAAAAATCTGTGGACATTACAATATAGTAAATTATTCCTAGTATTGTAGTAGTTTATCGATCAATATTAATAACTGACATATTGATGAACTAAATATTTACCTTCTCAACTTCTACGTAATCTAACCGAACATCTTTAATGCAATCAATTGCATTACTTAGCACCCACACTGTCATGTTGATACTTATTTCTTATACTAATTCATTTGAATGTAAATTAGAAAATTTTGTTAATGTCAGAAAATTAGGTTGTTTTGATAATTTGTAAATTCAAACCTTGATTTGGACTACACGTAAGGTGTTTTGAACATTAGACTCATCAAATGCACTCTTCAAAATATCTACAAATGTTTGTGAAGGTTGAAAGTGCAATGAATCCATCCAATACACACATTTGTTGTTTGAAACAATCAATATCAAAGACCAATGATTCCTATATTGAAATAATTTTATTAATCAAATATTTCATGATTCATACAATGAAATTATTTAATTAATATTATTGAAATCGAAAACATCACCTCTCAATGTAAGCTGCGATGAAGAATTTTATATTCTTCCGACCTATGCTTTTGCGCACGTTTTTTATCTGCTCTTGGTCATTAACGGGCACAAATAACCTACCCATCTCTTTTCCCTTTGATTGGAAAAGTAATACATGTACCTTTAACATTAGAATGTGAAGATTAGGTTTCGATATGTATGAAGTTCGATGTAGTAGGAAAATAAATATGAAAATCAAATTCGCACTTACAATGAAAAGAGGGACATGATTGTTTGGTTGACTTGGTCACACCAACATAATTCTTTGAAATCACTCCACAGTGAAATGATGTCTCTGTGCCTACCAAACACGCACTCATTCCTTGAAAAGTTGTATGTTGAGTTATGTTCGTGTGACGAGGTCCAGTCGGACAGTACGTTAACTAAAAGCGGTGACCCCCTTTCCACTGGCGCTCTTTTGTTTGGAAGTTTGGGGATTTTTCGCGTTTGTACAATTGCTTTTGTGGGTATTCATCGAATTTCTTTCAAATGAGCATCATTTTCCAGATCGACGTAAACTAGACGATGATGCCATTAGAGGAATATTCCTTGGCAGTTCCTACTTTCTTGTAATCCCCATTGGGAATTGGTAAAGTTGCATTATGCACGAATAGTTTTTCCACCGAAACCCTTGTAATTCCATCCCCGATCGTTTTAGAGTGATGATGTCTTATTGATTTGTAATAAATACCATCGGCTACATGGAGTGGTGTAGCCTTTTCACCAACTTCTATGAAAGTTTGCACAATTGATTGCCCTACATAAAATATATAGTTCCTACTTAATAACGAAAAAAATGAAAGCAATTTGATATAAAAAGGTCGAACCTTTTTCTTGTTGGATAAGATGGCCTTGTCTAGTATCTTTTTCAAAAATTGTTGCCTTCGGTACTCCATTCTTGCTCACTTCAATGTCCCCTGGAGAGTGGTGAGACCCTCTCGAAGGAGGCTCCCAATAGCTAGTTAGATCCTTCAAATTTTTGGGTATAGGAAGACCTGTGTGCTTGATTAACTTCCTAATCAAAATTTCTTGTTCTCTAATCGCTTGTCTAGTATGAGGGCCTCCTTTTTCAAGACATTGATTCTTGATGGCTTAGCTCCAATGTAAGAACGCACAATCCCAAAAGCCTCTCTTTGTGTCAAGAATTCACCCACCCCTCTTTCCCGTACGGGGTGTTTGACTTTACCCATTGCCCCGCACAATATGTCACGCTTACTGGATGGTATGAATTGACCTTCAACTTGATCTTTTTTAATTGTGCCTACGTATTTGCCATTAACAATCAAAATTGACAAGAAAACATATAGTTTCTCTATAACTAAATTGTAGATAGTAAAATTCTTACCACTTTCTCCGCAAGTTATATTGTGGTATTGTTGAGCTTTGAGGAATAGATCACATTGTTCAGTCCCTTCCACGTCGATTGCCAAAATTGATGCCCATGCCTCCTCCTCGGACATTCCCTTCTCGATGGATGAAAGAACATCTCTTTCAAATTATTCCTTTACCAACACGAGCGCGACCAATGCATACCCCCCTCGGATCTTCCTGCAGAGTTATGTTCAAAGATGAAATGATTTTTTTTCTCATCCCTCTCCCCCTACGTAAAAATATCATAGTCATGAGAATTTTTAAAATTTGTACAAAAAAATAACTTATATCAAATTGTGTAAAACTCACATTTTCATTCTCAAACACTCTTGCCTTGTGGATCTCCTAAATCTCCAATTGAATGTTTGTGTAAGTTAGCCATGGCCGATCACCTTGATGAAGAGTACTTGTGTTATCGCCAACTTTTGGATAACATATTCATGGCCCTCTTTTCCAAGTCATCCATGTCTAGGGCATCGATTTCAAAGGGTCTCTAATGTGACATAAATGAAATATAGAACGAAATTATCATTGATTAAATCATGTCTAACAAATAGTGGTCAAAAACTATTTTTGCAAAGAAAGTAATAAAAATCAATTTTGACGAATATATTTAAGGTTTTTACCTTGCACTCCAACCATAGCGTCTCCTTGTATTGTTTAGGAACTTTGTTCCAATTATCATAATGGATGTCTACCTTTGTCCTACCAATCTTCCCTACCCAAGTAGACCACTTGGAACATTCTTCCGACAAGCAACGACCCATATTATTGAAAGCCAACAATGTAAATTCCTTTCTAGCCATTCTTCTTTCTAGAGTTCTACACTGCATCTTAGCAATTGTAATCACATTCGATCCCTCCCCGTCCTCATCTTCATCAATTATTGTTTCGGTATTTCCATTTTGCAAAGATATATGATCATCATGAGACCTTTTTTGGACATTTCTTAACCTAGCAACACCCATAATATCAAATCTCCTCCCTCGGGTTAACTAAAAATATCAAATAATAATTTATTTGAGTGATTTTTAAAATAAAGTGAATTGATACATTATAATGCTAAAATTATGACGAGAAACACAATTTTTCTCATCAAAACAACAAACCGAATAAATGTATAGTCAATTATAGTTTTGAATGATTGAAGATAAAAATAACTACCCAGTATTCTCTTATGGATGTATGATTATTATCCCAAGCTAGGTCCAATGTATGACTTCAAAAGCCAAGCCCTAAACTCACCATCCATGACTATATCTGGAAATGTGTTTGCACTTCATTCATACCTAGGGTTTGATGTGGTTAGATTTGAGCATGGATTTGGTGGAATATTTGAGGGGTTTTTAAGACTAAGAAGGGGGTTGGGTTGGATTTTTGAGAGGAAAATGGGGGAGAACTCACGCACTAAAAGACATTTAATGTCTTCTTTGAAATTGCCTTTAATTCTTCGCTATTTGACCCCGCCTGACTTTAATTCTGAACTCAGAACCGTGTATGTTCTTCGTATAACTGGACAGGAGCATGTTCCTCACTCAGAACTGCTTCTGATCAAGTAATTATACCCTGGGAAGTAGTTCCTAATTCAGAAGTGTTGTAAGTATATAAAAAAATTGAAAACGGGATTAGAATCCCCAATTCAAAATTTTCCAAGAACCCTAGCCACCCCATACACACCCAAAATCGTAAGGCGGCACCATTTTTTCCCATCAATCATATTGCGTAGCCATGGTGGAAGGAGGGCTAGCAACATTGGGAACACTTCTGCAAGGAGCCACAACCTGGTTATAGGAATTGGGGAAACACCGAGGGGTTTTTTTATGAAGAGACGCAAGCTAGGTATGCCAATTTTCTTAAAATTTGAAAGTGTATAAATCCTAAGGTCGTACCTAGTGAACGATGTGAGGAATTTTCATAGGCTTTTTTTCAATACATTCGTAACCAACGAATAAATTATTAACCTTAGCGGATAGGGTACAATATGATGAGGTGGTGCAATTTTATGCTAATCTAGGGAATAATTTCAATAGTAAGGATTTAACCCTGGTTAATGGGATTAATGTGACAGTCACAGAATACACTATACACGTTGTTATAGGTTGCCACTACAATAATCCCACGACTATGCGCCCCAATAACTCTGATGGTCCCTTAGAGATTTTTCATCTGCTGAGTTGGCCAATTGCTACCAAGGCAACCCATTTGTGCCCAGTAAAATGGCTAGGAAGTTCTTTCAGAGAGATGAGCCCGAGGTGGGGGCAAGCTGAGCGTTATGATGTGTGGAAGTTGACTGTCGAGCAGCAGATAGTTTATAAGTGTATTTGTAGGAATGTCTTGCCATCGGGGGGGGCAAGCATGTGAGCCAACTATGGGAAACCTAATGTTTTTTACTTCATCATTAAGGGAATACCAATTAACACGGGATACACTATAGTTTGCCACATGCTCAAGGCGGCGGTGGGGAGGAAACAAGATTTGTCGTACGCGAGGTTGATTACTACATTGCTAAGGTAGTTTGGTGTAGTTCCAGTAGATCGCCCATTGCATCTCTAATATTATGATGAGTCTTGGTTCTAGTACAAGCAGGTCGAGGTGGGTGATGACGACAAATGGAAGCACAAGGTGGTCCCCACCACAAAAGGAAAATTTAGCAAAGAGAGCAAGGGAAACTACACTCGACGGGGTTGAGACATCTACTTCTCGTAAGTGATTTACTTTGTAACAATTAAACATTTTCCAAGAACATATTAATCACCTTAATGTTTATAATCCAATTTCTATTTCTATTATTCATAGGTGGGGGCCGTGGTGGAAAAGTATCATGAGTCGGTACCCAGATTGCATTCGTTCATACGTTAGAAAAGTGAACAGGAAGATGGAAGGAATGGAAGCCCAACATGCCAAATTCATAAAATCCACAGGTCTACAATTGGAGCTTAGCGATGATGAGAAGATGCCCAACTTTGACCTGGAGTTTACTGATACTGATATTGCGGATGGGGGTGAGGAGGAGCCCGCTAGGGAGAAGAGTGGTCCGGAACTTGCATTGATATTTTAGATGATAGCCAGAGCTGATGCTTTTCTATTAAAAACAAGAATAACACATTTCCAGAACAAATTTATTGTTTGTATGATGTTGATGATTTAACTTTGTTTTTTATGACATTGAATGCTTCTTGATTACGTATTATGCAATTTCTTCTTTGTCGTATAGTTTTGTCTACAAAGACAACAGTTATATTATCTATATGTCCAAGTAAGATAAACCTTATGAAAGACTCTCTAATTGGATTTATTTCCATATGTGCCGAAGAAGTTCCTCAATCAGAACTTCGTCCACTCAATTTTTTTAAGATCCGAACAAGTTCCTCAATCGGAATGTTGGGGGGACACATTGACTATATAATGATTCATAGTGATACGATTGAGTCCCTCATTCGGAACTCAAATTTTATTTTTTAATATAAATTTTCCTTATTTTCGTATAATTAGCCGAGGTAGCTTCAGATTCGGAACTACCGATTCCAAAATCAGGTGCTCATTCCGGACCTACACGGGGAAAACGACGCTTGTTTTCTTCCAAATCCAAAAATAGTTCCTCAATTGGAACTCTCAAATTGGCTCATCAATAATTTATCCTGACTAGGTTCCAAATTTGAAACACGTAGGGGCTATTTAAAAAAGTGAATTGGGAATTCAGAAATTCCCAAATCTCAAACCCTAACAATCCGTCTCTCACTTACGGCGCCAGAAATCCCTTCTACAAAACCACCTTTTTTCATAACCACTTCAATCCAGTACTAACAAGAAATGGCAACATCAAACAAAGGTGCATTGGGTGGTGGTCGACGTTCAAAATCAACCAATTCTAGTCGATGGAGAAACTCCAATTTTGAAAGGTAAAGGTTTGTATATGTTCAAGCTCAATCTAGGCATAATGTGCTTCGTGAGGGTGGTAAATTATTAGATTCATATATTGTGGATTTTTATGTTTAGCATAGTATTGGTTTAGCGAATCCCGTGCTTCAATTTAAAGACCTACATATCATTAGATTATTTGAACACAAGTGGTTCAAAAGCTTCTTGATGTGGGGGAGGTCAACAAGAGGCCTAGAATTGAAGAAGGTTAGTGTGTTTGATATAAATGTGTTGATAAATTAAATTGTTTTGAAATGTTTTTAACATATTGTGTTTTGTGTGCTTTAGAGGAAGTTGAAGAGGAGTCCAACTCAAACTTTTTTAGGGGTTTAAACATTTCTATAGATGGATCTGAGAGGAAATTTTGAGGTTGATGAAGCACATTTGGAAGCTTGAGCACGGTCAACGGGCCTACGAGCGACAATTGGGACTTACGCGATCCAATTCTCTTTGATTGTACTAGAATTTGACTACGTTGAATCACATGATGTTGCTAATTTTATTCTTCTGAAGTTTAACTTCTCGTTGGATATTTGCAATTTAAGACCGTTACGTTTGACTTTTGTTTATGCAATATTCGCATTTGATTCGAGATTTCCTTTTCATTTTATCTTCAAAATTTATTATATGCAACACAAGTATTAATGTATTTATAGAGATTCCAAACATCACAATGACATAGAATAAAGCCAAAAGTTTCCATATAAGGCTAAAACTTGCCTTTGACCGTTGCAGCCAAAGGTGTTCCTCAGTCAGAAGTTCCTCCCAACTTCATGCCATCTACCAAAATCACCCACTAAAAGCATCCAGACCACCATGACAGCTAGTGTTTTCATTTCTTCAACTGTTTTTTGCGCTTCCTTCTTCTCTTGGTCACATTTCCTCGGTACTCAACCCAAATGCCTTCATCGTGGTCACTACGACCTAGATATCCATGAAAACTCAAATATTTTTCCACTAACAATGTATCAATGTCGTCCGATCCTGTTTCAGTTTCTCAACTGAAACCAATCATATCTTCATGTTCAAACTCCTCAATGAAAGCTCTCTTACCTTCGACAACAACCTCCCATCCAGGGTCGACTAGATCCTCGATGTAAAACACTAAACGCGCTTGTGATGCCAATAGAAACAAATCATCCCTCCAACTAACTCGACTACGATCAACAAGTATGAAACTCAGTCCTCGGTTCTTTGCCCACTGTTCACATCAACCCATTGACATTTAAACATGGGGAAACACATTTTCACGTAATCAAATCCCCATATATCAATAATGGTTCTAAAATAGCAAGTTTGAGCGTACATGGGATTGTCATCAGAAGCGTTCGCAACATGCAAAGCCTTAGAAAGAAGAGTCTCACCATTGTTCTGTGATACACTCTTATTATACATTGATTTTGTCCCGAAAGTAAATCCATTGATATCATAAGCTCTGTATGATAAAACTGTTCATGACGGTCTTTGTGCAAGCCATTTCACCTTTTTGGGACGATTAACGTCCTCCACATGCCCGCGAAGCCATGAAGCAAACGTAGTTGTGTTGTTGTAAAACACGTGCTTCATTGAACTTCAGATGCATCACCCTAATCTCCTCCATGTGGATCTCGATGTATGGGACCATATCCTCATGGTTTCTAAGAACATAAAGGTGAGGTGCACAAAAATCCTCTGCACTAGGGTTTATCAGTTTACCTTGTCTCACCCCTTTCCCCTCTAACCGTCTTTCGTGCCTAGATCTCAGAATGCCAACATAATCAACTTTCTTTATATATTATGTACAAAATTCAATTACCTTTTCTTCAACATAACGCTGAACAATGCTAGCGTTGGGTCTATAAAGATTCTTCACAAAATGTTTTTAAAAAAATTATATGTCTCTCGAAAGTGTACATCCATCGAAGGAATACCGGCCCGCACAGCTTGATCTCTCTTACCAAATGAACAATCAAGTGGACCAAAATGTTGAATAATGATGGAGGGAAGTACATCTCCATCCGACACAACACTCCAACTATCACTACCTGCAGACAGTCAATCTTGAAAACAGTAATTGTTTTCGAACATATCGACTTGAAGAAAAAGGCAAAGCTTCGTGATGCACAATCTTACATGAGATGGTAAAGCCGACCTAATTTCAATGCCATTTAATTCTCACATCAAATTGTGACAATCATGTGATTTTAAACCTACCAACTTCAACTCAGCGAAAGAGACGCATGAACTTATGTTGGATGAGTAGGCCCCCGACACCTTCACACTACTAAATTGCTCACAATACAACTTCTTCTCCAACTCATATATGGAATAGCAAGTAGGAAGTAGATAACACAAATCTTTCTTAATACCCATTTCAACCAAGTCAAGTCGAGCCTTCAACACATCTTTCATTTTACCGGGGGTATTCAACAATGTCCCCACCGAATAATTACACACGTTCTTCTCAATGTGCATAATATCAAGACAATGTCGAACTTCCAAATGCCTCCAATAAGGGAGTCTAAAAAAATTGAGCATTTCTTCCAACTTCCCACACAAGCGGCCTTTCGTTTTCCCTTACCAAAATCATTTGGCAATCCCCTTACTTTTTCAAAAACTTTATCACCCATCAATGGTAATGGGGGGCCTCTATACTCGCCTTGAACATTGAACCACTTATTCAGCGATAGCCATGGGGTGCCTCTCCGAAAGAAATTGCATGTGGCCTAGATATGCGGTCTTACATCCATGCTTTAATTGAAAAAATGTTGTTTCCCTCTCACATAGTGGACATGCATAGTGACCTTTAACCGAGTAACCCCACAAGTTTCCATATGCAGGAAAATCATTTATTGTACAAAATAACAAAGGCTTCAATTGGAAAGATTCTCCTACACTTCCATCGTATGTAAGCACACCATCCTTGAACAAGGTCAACAAATCATCCACTAGAGGTGCAAGTTATACATCTATGTTATTACCGGTTTCTGAGATCATCATAGATAATAATACATACTTCCTTTTCATCGTCAACCAAGATGGAAAATTATAGGTCATCATCATGACAAGCCAAGAGCTATGTCTTCTACTCATATTACCAAACAAATTCATACCCTCGGTGGAAAGACCTAGTCTCAAGTGTCGTGGTTCAGCACCAAATGCGGGATACATACTATCTATTTTCTTCCACTGCTCACCATCTGACGTATGACTTATCATGTCATCCCCCGGTCGCTCTCTTTCAGCATAACATTGCAACAACTTGGTATTTTCTTTACATGCAAAAAAGTCCTTCAACTAGGGAATGATAGGGAAATACCAAAAAACTTTTGCAGATGTCTTTTTCTTCATGGTCAACTCCACTTCCACGCCGACCTCGCCACAAACTCGACAACACTCTAGGTCATTGTCCTCTTCACCCCTATACAACATACAATCGTTTGAACATGCATGCATTTTTCCCAATTCCATTCCCATTAGACGAAGAATTCTTTTAGCAGCATACGATTGGTCGGGCAAAAGATTACTTTCTGGAAACAATTGACGAAACAATTCAAGAGTCTCCATTATTCGTTTCTCAGTCCAACTGTATTTCGCTTTCAAATTTATCATTCACAAAGTCGCGCTCAACACTAAATGCCTCGAATCGGTATACAATGTCGTCTTCTTATCGTTGTGCAAATCTTCTAGTACCTCAGGTTTACCATGAAATTCTCTAGCAACATCCTCAACCATTTCCTCAAAACCGGCATTCATAAAATAATCATTAGTTTCTATACAAATTACGCGTTCCTGCAAAGCCGGATCAATCTCCCCATGCCACACCCAAGAGGTGTATCTAGTTTGAAACCCTCGCATAATGATATGTTCACGTATCTACTTCCTACCCAAATATATATCGTTGTTACAATCCTTACAAGGGCATCGTGCTCGCACAATGCCATTATTAGAAGCGTGTTCAAAAGCAACCACAAGAAATGATTCTATCAACCAAAAGTAATCGGGTGATTTTCACAAGTCCCTACCGATCAATTCAATTTAATTCACAACTGATTATACCTATATTAGAGAGATAGTCTCAACAAAAAAACATTCACATTAACACTCATCATCTAAACTCATGTATCATAGTTAACCAAATGCATGAAAACATTTATAAATCTCATTAAACGAAGTAACTCAAATTCACTATATGTCCTCACAATAATGTAATCAAATTGTTGTTACCTTTTTCATTGACAAAGTTTCACTTAGTTAGCCCTTCATGAAGCCCCTTCCGAAAATCGCCTTCCCCTAATGAGTTTTTAAAACAAAAATGACAAAATTCGGCCTTCATTTATGTCATAAGACAAGGATTCCGAACTCAGAACCTTCACCCTAAACCCTATGACCCAATGGAAAATAGTTCCGAATTCGGAACTTGGGTCCAATTAACGTTACAGTTGAGGAACTTAATTCTGAACGGCTCTTCAACAGTTACGAGTTCGTAACTAATCTCGCATCATGATTCTGAGTTCGTAACACATACAGATAGAAGATGGTTCGACAGAACCGCCTTCTTCGAAAGACAATTAAAGACGGTTCTTCAAAAACTGACTTCTAAGTCTGGCCAACCGCCATCCAACAATTCGGGCTGCCGAATTACAGACGTTCCAAGTTTGGAAGGTCATAAGAAAGGCGTTTCCTCGGAAAAATTATTGAACCACCTTTGTTGGCTGCCTTTAATCCAAACCTCCCCACTGGTGTAAAAACTACTATCAGTTAAAATTTGAAGGGCCAAAATTCTGTCATAACAGTTTCTGGGAAACTTGGAAGGTAGCCAGGTTGGTGAACCTCCAGCCTGTATAGAGACCTTGGAGATGGTCAAGATTGTAGCTGTTAGGCACTAACCTATCAAAACGGACATTCGACTTTGTCATCAAGTTCGTTGCAATTTGTCAATAACCCACACATTCAACTTCTGCATAGTGCACCACAATTTTATCTACCTAGGGATATCATTAATGTTGTTGACCGTATATACAAATGATGCGGCCTAGAGTTTGCCGACCCATTGAAGTATGTTTTCATGGCTTTTATAGTATGCCGACGTGAATCAATATATTACTATAAAAGAGTATCTTCAATCAGGCGTGGAGGCAGAAAATATATATGGTGGGGATTGATATGTTTAAAAAAATCTCAATTTTTTTCCATATTAGAGGAGATTAATAAGAAAAAAAATTAAATTTACTTCCTGTAATTTTCTTCCCGTCGCCTGTCCCTTTGTAGTTTTGCCCCTGTCTCCAATACAATCATCAATTTAATAGCATTGTATATATTCCATCTTTTACATAAGAGTTTCTTATAGCTTTAATTTAACATAATTTTAATTAGCAACTTCAAAAGATCATTTATTGATTGAGTCTGGTGCTGATGGTAAGTAATTGGGTTCTTAATTAATAAATCAAAGCAAGTTGGGAGTAGAAATAAGAAATAGGAATCCTAATCGTAGATCGGAATCTTTGATTCGTAGGCCTTTTATGTCGTTGATTTTGCGAAACGCATGAAATATTATCATGGTTTTCCGTGATGGTAATGGCCCTAATGGATGGTACTAGTTGGAGTAACAAATTTCAGAAAGAAAAAGGCTTTCGTCCCTACCATTACCGGAAATATGAAATGAACTTGCTTGTCTTTCTTCCTCTTTGGTAGGATGTACTACTCTCTATCTATTCCATCAAAGTTACATACTACTTGCGTATACTTCTAATTTTTATAATTCCCCTGTATACTACTCTCTCCGTCCCAGCAGTAATGAGTAGTATTTGTACAAAACCTCACATTTGAGTAGTTTTAAATGTATTCAGGTTAATCATAATATAATTTCAGCAGATCATGATGTAGCTCATAAATTGGGCAAAACTCTTTGTAGCTCTTACCTATCTAGATAATATGTGTGTGGTTTTTGGGGAAAATTCACTTATTCCAAAAAAAAGAGAGTAAAGTGTTAAAATAACTCTACCTTTTGGCTGAAAGTGCCAATATAACCCTGAACTTTGAGAAAATGTCAATCTAACCCTGGACTTGGCAGACCATTTAGTCAATGGTCATTTGACCGGAATCTAGTGAAATGATGATTTTTCCCTTGATTTTAAAAAAAAAATAGAAAAACTTATATGCCCTCCGATTTCTCATTTCTCATTCAGGCATTAACAAGACTTTGTGTTAGCACAATGCGTAAGTTATACCACGCACCATTGGCTCTTCGTTTCTAGCTAGCTAATCGCGGCAACGAGGGGGGAAGGGAGGGGTAAGGCTAGGGTTTCTAGCAGTGGTGGCATTCGGGGAAGGGCGACAACGAGGGGAAGAGGGAGAGGGTGGTGGAGGCGGGGGAAGGAGTATGGTGGCGACGAGGGGGGTTGGCTAATTG
>JAULKK010307872.1:0-12127 GCA_032355705.1 Rubia peregrina
ATTCATCCTCTATAGTGTTGTCTTCTGTTTCTACTCTTGATTTTAGTACAAATAATGTTTTGTTCCTTGCCATAGAGCAAAACAGGTTTGACATAGTTATTCTTTGAGTTCTTCGAATGCTAGCTCTTTATTCAAACTAATACATTGTGATGTTTAGGGTCCTTATAAAACACCATCTTCTAGTGGTGCATTTTATTTTTTAACTATCGTTGACGATTATTCCCGAGGTTTTGGGTTTATTTGTTAGTTACTAAGTCTGAGGTAGCATCTAGATTTATTGAATTTTATGCTTGGATCAAGAGGCAGTTTGGCCGTCTGGTTAGACATGTACGTGCTGATAATGGTACAGATTTCTACCTTTGAGATCGTACTTTGCAGAGTCTGGGATTACTTTTGAGACATCCATGGTTGATACTCTATAACAGAATGGTCGTGTTGACCGTAAACATCTGCATTTGTTAAATGTGGCTCGTACTTTACCCTTTCAAACTAATCTGCCTATTGAGTTCTGGGGAGAATGTGTGCTTACTGCAGATTATTTGATCAACCGGACACCCACGAAGTAACTCGATGGTTTACACCATTTAAATTGCTCTATGGACATCCTCACAATTTCAAAGCTTTGCAAGTATTTGGTTGTTTGTGTTTTGCCTCCTGCGTTCCCAGAATCCGTGATAAGTTTGCTCCAAGAAGTCGATGTTGTCTATTTCTTAGTTACCTTTCCGTAAAGAAAGGTTACCGTCTTTTGACTTGGAAACCCAGACTTTCTTTAACAGTCGGGATGCTTATTTTTATTAAGACCAAATTACATAATCTGTGACCCCAGACATATCCCCGCCACCAGCTAGCTCATTCCAGCAAGCCACCATTGCTCCGCTACCAGTTACCATACCGCCGCCAGCCACTAGACTACCGCTGGCTACCTTTTCTTTGCCACCGACGGCCGACTTGTTATTGGTCGTATCCATATCACATACGCCACATGTGCGGCTCGATGCAGAGTTTTAAGCGTTTGTTAAGCCGTTATCCACCACTGACTACACGTCACCAGCTGCGACTCTGACCGCTACATCACCCAGCTCTCCTACATCTCTTCCCTCTAGCTCGTATCCACCGCATGGCTCAACGGAAATTACTTCGGTGCCACCACCTCAGTTCGAGTTGTTTATTGCATGACGTAGTGGTCGTGATCGTTGACCTCCTACTTATTTACAAGATTATGTCTGCTTTGTTGCTGATCTTAATAACCCCCTCGCTACTTCTACAACCGCACCACTGACATCACATTCCTCAGGTGTTCTCTATCCTTTAACTAATATTGTAAATTGTGATAAATTTTCCAGTACGTATTCTAGCTTTTTGGGTGCAGTAACTTCAAGTGCAGATCCCACCACTTACTCTGAGGTTTCACAGTATGCTCATTGGCGTGATGCTATGGTTGATGAGATTAATGCAATTGAGCGCAATCAGACTTGGACATTATCTTCACTACCTCTACATAAGACTCTCATTGGATGAAAATAGGTGTAACGTAACAAGTTAAAATCCGATGGTTCCATTGAGCATCACAAAGCTCGTTTGGTGGTTCTTGGGAATCGCCAGAAAGAAGGTTGTGACTATACTGAAACATTTGCTCCTATTGAAAAGATGAGTTTGGTTCGTCTGTTTTTATCAGTTGCACTCATTCGTAGTTGGGAACTTCACCAGATTAATGTGCATAATGTTTTCCTCCATGGTGATTTACATGAGGAGGTATATATGTGACCTCCACCAGGCTACCCTGTTTTTCCTAGTCAGGTTTTTCACCCTCAGAAATTTGTTATGATCTTCACCAGGCTCCTCGCAATTGGTTTACAAAGTTAGCTCGGGCTTTAAGTTCATTTCATTTTTTCAAATTTAGGTGGATTACTCTTTATTTGGTTTTACCTGTGGATCAGTATACTGGCATGTGCTTGTGTATGTGGATGATTTGGTCATTGCTGGTAGTTCTTCGTCACTTATCTCTGAATTCAATAAATACTTGAGTTCTTGTTTTCATATGAACGTTTTGGTACACTTAAGTATTTATTGGGTATAGAGATTGTGAGAAGATCGGATGAGATGTTTCTTTCACAGAGTAAATATGCCATGGATATTTTATCTGACACATGTTTGTCAGCTTCTAAACCTACTGACTTTCCTATGGAACAACAACATGACCTTGCGAAGGTTGAAGAACCTCTTTATCATGACGCTGAGTTGTACCGGTGACTGGTGGGTTACCTTATTTACCTCACTATCACCCATCCCTAGTTTAGTTATTATGTTCATACGCTTGCTCAGTTTATGAAGTCTTATTATATTCCTCATTGGCAAGCTGCAAAACGTTATCTTCACTACTTGAAGAGTCATCTTGGTAAAGGGTTATTTATCTCTTCACATAGTTCATTTCAGTTGACTGCATCTTGTGATTTCGATTGGGCTTCTTGCCCCATCACACGCCGATCATTATCTAGATACTTTGTGACCATTGGTGATTCTCCAGTTTCATGGAAGACAAAGAAACAACCTACAGTGTCTCGTTCTTCTGCTGAAGCTGAGTATCGTGCTATGGTTGTTGCATGCTGTGAGTTGTTGTGGCTTAAGTATTTGCTTTAGGACTTAGGTGTTGTGAAATATTCTCCTATGCGACTATTTTGTGACAGTCAGTCTGTTCCACACATTGCAGCTAATTCAGTGTTCCATTAACGTACAAAGCATGTAGAAGTTGATTGGCATTTCTTCCGTGACCTTGTACTGTCCGGCACTATTGTTACTCATCATATTCGCACGACCGATCAACCTGCGGATTTGTTTTCCAAGTCTCTTAGTCAAAATTAGTTTAATTCATCGCTTAGCAAGTTGGGCATTTCTGATCCCCATGCTCCAACTTGAGGAGGAGTATTATGGAATAGTAATGTATGTGAATATTATTTGTAATTGTAATTAGAATGTAATTACTTTTCTAGTTGAGTTTAGATCTTTTGTACTACTATATAATGTAGTCCAGAGCATGAATACAAACACACAATTATTAACCATAAAGTCTTCACTGTGGATATAAATTTTATTTATTAATTGTAGTTTTGATTGCAGAATAATGTTGAATAGAATAGTATGTGACTATGTGTATTTTAGTTTTGTAAAGATCGTATTTCAGTTTTTGTCAAGATCATAAAGCTTCTGGTTTAATTCGATGAGAGAATTTGGTTACTGTCTACTTCTCCAGCTTTTTTATTAGTGCTTGCTATGTGAATTTTATCGAGATCTAATAACCTCACCGTTTGAACTTATATTCTGCAGTCATGACTGGGATTTTGGGTCTAATCAACCGGTTGAGCCCCGTGAGGACATTTCAAGTGAGCTTGGGTTGGAGAATCCACGTGAGGAGCTATCCAGATTCTATATTGTTGAATCTGATAATTGATGTGGTCCTCCCCAATCCTCCAGGAGATGATTCAGCGACTTAAAAAACTCGACGCTCCTGCCTCACCACCCCAATTCGCTCTTCTTCTACTTGCCATGATGAGGTGGACTCAGATTCGGTTCCCTCTTCAAATTACGAGTTCAACCTCACAGATAAGGATGAAGATTCAGAGCTGCTTAGCAAGTTGGTTGACATGTTTAATGAGGAGGGTGAGAAGGTTTCGAGCTGTATTTTTGCAAACCCTCCATTGATAATTAATTCTTTATATCAACACCGTTACACCACTGAAACATTGGTGTACTTTTGGCCCCCGGAATATTGCAATGTGCATGACAAGTCAGGTTACCTGAAATTAAAAAAATTCAAGATGATAAATTGTACACCCGGGTTGAGGTTATCCACCCAATTCCTAAAGTCACCCACATTTTCCATGAATGCATTCTAACATTCTCTCAGAGTGATTGTTTAGTCGTTATGATGACCAATGAGGACCTAATCGGCCATTCTGATCGTGCTAGTTCTAGCTCCAGGCTGGTTTAACCCTCGACAAGAAAATGCCTTAAATGTGGTATTTCTGTGTGTGGTACTAGTTGTGAAGATTCCGTATTTTATTGGTTCGTAGGCAATAGGGAATTGTTTTGTCACGATGCTACTGACTATTTTTACTTATGATTAAGGGTTTCATAAATTCATGTGATAGTACTAATTTTCTTGCAGGTATACGGTTTTTGTAGCGATGAGTGCTATGACTTATATACACTGGTGGAACGGCTGACAAGATATTTGGCATTGATGCCTTGGCCAGTTGGTAGTCTTGGAGCCCCGGAAGTTGGTCTTGGAAATCATTTAGACTGGGAAAATATCGTGGGTGCCGATAAAGGCAAGGGCATCATTTACATTGGGTGACTTGCGTAAGTTGGACGAGAAAAGAGTTGAGTTTATTTCCATTGGAGAACAGATTAGATACAAATACAAATTAAAGAATGCAGATGTGATTTCCATTCTTTCTATGTACGTCAGATTATTGTACTATTTATGTCAGATTATTGTGCTATATATGATGACTTCATATTGTGGGTTTTGTTATTTGGCTTTAATTTTCGTGCATAATAATTAAGTTTATTTTAGAGATAAATTACTTTGAAAAATTAAACCGAAACCAGATTAATGTGAGAATGACCCAACCTATTCATAACCAAAAGCAAACCAGGGAAGGTTACTTTGCCTCTATCATTTGATGGTTTCTCTTGATTTCTTTTTTTTAGAATAATATTCTTGAAAAAACAAAAGGAAAAATCACAATAAATATAATCAGTTTTTTTATAAATAAAAGTAAAATGATGATAAATAAAATCACATTCCTCGTAGTTTTGTAGAACTTTTATTACATCACTTTACTAAATTAAATTTAAATTCTCCAACTGCACCGTCAGTGAGTAAATACGAAGCAACACCCTAACCTGCATGTCGACTGTGTGGCTCTCCCGCTGAAGAAAGGGGCTATTAAAATATTCTGCAACAAATCCCTCAATGTTTTAAAAATAACTTATTTTTAATTTTACAATATTCACATTAACCCATGCATCACAAATTTTGGGAAAATGTTTTGGCTTGTTGTAAGTGTTGTAGATTTGAACATATATTCTGTAGTCATGACCAGGATTTCGGGTCTAATCAATAGGCTGAGCCCCTTGAGGACCTTTCAAGTGAGCCTAGGTTGGAGAATCCACGTGAGGAGCTATTCAGATTCTGTATTACTGAATCCGATAATTGATGAGGTCTTCCCCAATTCTCCAGGGGGTGATTCTGCGACTCAAAAAACCTGATGCCCCTGCCCTACCAATTCGCTCTTCTTTTACTTGTCATGATGAGGTGGACTTAGATTCGATTCCCTCTTCAAATTACGAGTTCAACCTCACAGATGAGGAAGAAGATTCAGAGCTACTTAGCTAGTTGGTTGACGTGTTTAATGAGGATGATGAGAAGGTTTCGAGCTGTATTTTTGCAAACCCTCCGTTGATAATTAATTTCTTATATCCAGACCGTTACACCACAGAAACAGCGGTGTACTTTCGACCCCCGACATATTGCAATGTGCATGACAAGTTGGTTTACCTGAAATTAAAAGAAATTCGAGATGATGAATTGTACACCCGGGTTGTGGTGATCCACCCAATTCCTAAAGTCACCAACATTTTCCATGAATACATTCTGACGTTCCCTCGGAGTGATTATTTAATCGTTATGATGACCAATGAGGTCCTGATCGACCGTTCTGATCATTCTAGTTCTAGCTCCAGGGTGGCTCAACCCTCGACAAGAAAATGCCTTAAATGTGGTATTCATGTGTGTGGTACTAGTGGTGAAGATTCGGTACTTTACAGATGCGTAGGCCATAGGGATTTTTTTGTCACGATACTACTGACTATATTTACTTATGATTAAGGGTTACACAAATTCACATGATAGTACTAATTTTCTTGCAGGTATAAGGTGTTTTGTAGCGACGAGTGCTATGACTTATATACACTGGTGGAACGGCTGACAAGAAATTTGGCATTGTTGCCTTGGCAAGTTGGTAGTCTTGGAGCCCTGAAGTTGGTCCTGGAAATCATTTGGACCGGGAAAAGATCACGGGTGCCGATAAAGGCAAGGGCATCATTTACATTGGGTGACTTGCGTAAGTTGAACAAGTAAAGAGTTGGGTTTATTTCCATTGGAGAACAGATTAGATACAGATATAAATTAAAGAATGGAGATGTGTTGCCCATTCTTGCTATGTATGTTAGATTATTGTGCTATATATGATGACTTCATATTGTGGGTTTTGTTATTTGGCTTTAATTTTCATGCATAATAATTAAGTTTATTTTAAAGATAAATTACTTTGGAAAATTAAACCGAAACCAGATTAATTTGAGAATGACCCAACCTATTCATAACCAAAAGTAAACCAGGGAAGGTTACTTTGGCTTCATCATTGGATGGTTTCTCTTGATTTCTTTTATTAGAATAATCTTCTTAAAAAACAAAAGGAAAAATCACAATAAAATCATCTATTTTTATAAATAAAAGTAAAATGATGATAAATAAATCACATTCCTCATAGTTTTGTAGAACTTTTATTACATCACTTTAATACATTAAATTTAAATTCTCCAATTGCACTGTCGGTGAGTAAATACGTAGCAACACCATAACCTGTATGTCGACCGTGTGGATCTCCCTCTGAAGAATGGGCTATTAAAATATTCTGCAACAAATCCCTCAATGTTTTAAAAATAACTTTTTTTTAATTTTACAATATTCTCATTAACCCATGCATCACAAATTTTGTGAAAATGCTTTGGCTTGTTGTAAGTGTTGTAGATCTGACTTTGCCAGTTTCAAAAGAAAAAATTACTCAAACCACCACTATATATGTAGTTTTCAAAAAAAGTATTGTTCTACCTCCGTTTCGTTGGATGTGGCACCATAGGGTTAGGTGCTTGGATTTAGGTCAATAAAATGAGTGGAAGAAATTTAATTTTTAAGGGGAAAAGAAAAATAAGTGGATGAAATTGAAGGAATCTTTCCACAAAAGCAAAGTGTGTCACATTCACAAAAAAACTAGAAAAGGAAAGTGTGCCACATCCAATGAAACAGAGGGAGTAGTATCGTTTTTTTCAATTCCCTTATGGGGAAAAACCTCCATAAATTCATTATCACGGTGATTAATAAGAATCACAAGTTTATGTTGGTTATTTTCTCTGGAATTTATGGGTTATTTCTTTGGAATGAGTGCAAAAACTTCAAACATGGAGTCTACCTTTAAATTTAGGACAATAGAAATATGTTGACAGGAAATGAATGCAATGCATCTCATTTAGAAACCAATAATGAACTACAAAAAAATTAAATATCAAAGCTACATTATCCATAGCCTCACAAATCACTTTGATTAACTGTATCTCCGAGGAGTTTATTTTGAGTTCAACTTAACCTGAAATTCACATTGCATTACTTTAGACCGAGGACTCAAATCACCATACGATAATCTGATCATGTAGGATCTGAAAACCGAGGGATGAATATCACAAGATTTTGAGGAACTTTGCTTACACAGGAAAACTTGTCCTTGGTGGCCGCATATATCAAAAAGTACTTTGAAGGCCAGAAAATTATCCAGTAATCGTGGCTATCATAGTCGACCTGCTATTATCGCCAATGTTAGATAAAAGGCTTGTCCGATCAAGCGCAAATTCCATATGCCCAATTATATACAATCTACTCACTCACATTGAAAGATGTAAATTCTTCGTGAGGAGAACAAACAAGGTAAAATTAATGTTAGTGTAAATAAGAACTTGAAATCAAACCATATTTTATTGAATGTTAGTGTAAATAAGGTCTCGACCTAGGTATTATAGTTTTGACTAGGGCTTTTAGAATAAAAGGAAATAGTTAAATACGAAAATAACTAAATATCATATACACACTCATCGGATACCATGAAAATGTGAATATCAGTAATTAAGTTGGATAGGTTTCTATTGATCAATAAATAATATACTGTACAAAAGGGTACTCCATATGTCCCTATTCAAGCAGTAGTTTAACTATTCATTTAGTCAAACTTTCTTAACATTGACCCCAAAATTGAATAGGTGTATAAGAATAAATATTATTGAGTAATACCTTGTTTGATTCATTATAACATATATTTTCATAATATCAACTTTTTACAAGTTTTAATTATCGTTAATAAAGGAAATTAAGGATCAAACATTTTTTTAGTCAACTGCTAAAAGTCAAAGTGTGCAGCTTGAATTGTAACGGAGGGAGTAATATATATCCTAGTCTAAACCCTAATTAATCTAAGTCTTAATTACACTAACATCAAAGAACACTCGAATTAAATCAATGCACCAATTCATTTATTCATATTCCTAATACATGCTCTAACCTTAAAAAATGAAAATAAATAAAGTTATAGTGATCTGAGTTTTTCTTGGCTTGATGGTGGAGATCAAAAGTTCCGAATGAAAACAACCTGTTTGATTATACTGAAACTGAAATCGATGAGCTGACTCACGATCATTCGCAGAAGAGCAGTAAGCGCACTCCCTACTCCTTGTGTCGCTCCAAGAGCCAACGTAATTACCCTCTGAAGTTAACCAAATAATTCTTGCATATTTTCAACATGGAGTTGTACATCTGATACGTCTTCAGCCCAAATCTTTCCAACTGTGGCGTAGATTCACGACATGATAAGAATAATAACCGACATCCAAAAATACATGAATCTGTTGGTTATTCCTCTCCCTCTCAATCTAACAAAATCAGGACATTGTTCAATCACCTTGATCTCATCTTGACATTGTTCAATAACCTTAGTCTAGTTTTCATATCATGTTGAATTTATTTGATTTCACCGAATACAATCACAGACTAAAAACTCAAATCAACTCCAGAAGAAAGGCTAATACATTAAAAAAAATTATCATATCATCTCAATTTGTGATTCAATGGCTAAATTGAGCTCCAATATGTTTTCTCCTTTCCTCTGCTTACTATGCAAGACACTCACCGCGGGACCAATTTGTTCAATAAATCAAGTAATGGTATTAAAATATATAGTGCAAATAATGTGCATATTTAGTGCAGATAATGATATTACAATATTTTGTGCAAAGATGGTGCGTATTTAGTGAAGACAATAATGACAAATTATTTAATAAAAAGGTTGTGCATATTAAAATATTTAGGTAAATATTGTGCATATATATAATAGTAAATTATCAACTGCATGTTATGGATAATGATCTACACGTACATTCTGAATCCATTAAAAAATCTCTTTATATGCATTTCAAGAGCCATCGAACAATCATCAATTATATTCCACAGTCATAATTAGAATTTCAGGACTAATCAACAAGTTAAAATCTGTTAAGGCAGTTCAAGTGAACCACCTATGCTGGATAATCCACAAGAGTTATTCAGATTCTGTATTGATCTTGGATCCGATAATTGAAGAGGTCTTTTATAATCCCCTCGGGGATGATGAGCCTTCAACTCAAAAACTGACATGGACTCTGATTCGGTTCCATCCTCATATTACGAGTCCAACCTCACCGGAGAGGAATAAGATTCCTCGACAATTACATTCGAGCTCCTGAGCATGTTGGCTAAAGATTTTAAAGAAGAGGGGGGCCAAGGAGCACGAGTAGAGGGAATTTTTTTCCTGTATTTTTTTGAAATCCCGGTCCCATTGATTATTCATTCATTGTTTCTAACCCAATATTCTACGGACACCGTGGTGTACTTTTAGCCCCAGACACATTGCAATGTGCATGAAAATTTGGGTTGCTTGAAATTAAAGAATTTAAGCACAACAGTGAGGGGATTGAATCTATTCTAGTTACATCACGATTTCTTTCCCGATGAATTTACCATTTTGATTTTCTATTAATTTACCATTCTATTAACGATGAATCTACCAATGAACAATGAGAGGATTGCTTCTTTCCGAAAGCCTTCTTTCTTCCGCAGCTTCTTAATCAACGATCTTTACCTCCTACCTCATTTAGTTTGGTGTTTATCTGTGCAGGTGAACTAAGAACCAAGATCACATGTTTAATGTGGATAGATTTTCCTGATTAAGATAATTCATTTTCTTAAAAACACCACGTGGTCGGTTTATATTACACGCATAGAAAATTAATGGAAAGTGTTAATTAATTTCTTTCCCATCATTTTGCCTTTTTTGTTGATGTAAAATACAAATACAAAAAAATAATAGTAATAAAAATAATAATAATTAAAAGTTAGAGTGATATGATGAATATATTTGCTCAGTGGTGGAGGTAGGCGAAATGGCAATTGTTCATCAAATAATAGTTCAGCCTGTATCCCCTCTAATTAGTGGTCACAAGCTTAATCACATTTAGTTTTGCTTCATCAGCAGATCGCAAAAATATAAGTCTTAGGGTGAAACTCATCTAAGAGTATAAGTCTTAGGGTGATACATTATAGGAAGTTATCGCAGATGATAATATTAAAAGAATTTTAAAAAATCAATCATAATTGAGAAATTGAACAACTTATAAATTCATTTCATTGCCCACATAACTAATAACATAAACATCAACATGAATCAGAACAAAGTAATTCCGATTAAATATTTAAAAGTAATAAACTTCAGAACTTAGCACCGGATTTTCATTCATCCACCTCTCATGTCAAAGTTTTGTATAAGACCGTCTCACGGTGAGACCAGAGATTTAATTGTAAATGAGGTTTCAAATTGAAGTTTTAAAAGTCTAGGGACTGGATGCAAAATTTCGTTATTTTACATTAAATCCAGGTATAAATATCAATTTTTCCTCATTATCATCTCATAATTTTTTGAAGTTTTCTCTCTCCTCTCATTTCCTCTCTCCGGCGCTTCTTCTCTCTTCTCTCCATTTCTCTTCCACCTTCCTTCAATTCGAGCTCATTTTCTTCCAATTAACTGCACATCCTCTCCATTTTCTTCCTCCTTTCTTGTGTGCAGTGGCTCATTGAGACTTTTGGAGTTTTCCGGAGAATTTTTTGGTAAATTTTTTGGTATAGCTTCAGTTTTTGGGGGCCGAACACAATACGAGGTTCGTTTTGTGCATCTTCAAAGGTAATGTCTTTGCTCATATTTTTATGCATATTTTGTTGTTTTTTATTTTTATTTACTTTCTTTGGTTCATGTGATATTTTAGGGTTTGTGTAGGTTATAGTGAGTGATATTTGGGAATTTCTCTGTTTTTTGTGTTTTGTGAGTTGTTCTTTTGGATTTGTGCTAATATTTGTGTAGCTTCTACTGTTTGTTAGATTTCTAAGAAGACTTGCCTCACTGCTGCTCCAATAAAAAAAATGAGGCTTCGGAAGTTTTCTTAATTTTCAGCAGTGATGTTTTAGATACAGTTATTGATGTTTCTCATTTTCAGGTTGATGTTTCATATTTTAGGCTTTAAGTATTGTTATCTTTGTTGGTGTGATATTTTAATTTCAGCGTTTGATGCTTGTGGTGTTTTCATGCTTAAGTGTGCAATTGATGTTCAATTTTGATTGTGTGTGATATTTGAGGTTTTGTTACAATTTGTGCTAAGTTTTGTGTCATTTTTGTTATTTCTTAGATGTCTAAGAATGATTGTCCACTGTTGCTATAATCGAGAAGGAAATAGGATATGTAAATTTTTGTTATTTTCCAGATGTGATGTTTTAATTACTGTTGTTGATGTTTAAGCTTTTTTTTTCATGTTTAGATTTGAAGTACTGTTATCTATGTTGGTGTGATGTTTTAATTTCAGTATTTGATGCTTGTAGTGTTTTAAATTGCAATTGATGTTCAATTTTGTTGTTTTTTATTGTGTGAGATATCTTAGGGTTTTGTTATGATTTGTGCTAATTTTTATGTTATTTTTGTTGTTTCTTTGATGTCTAAGAATGAGAGGATCTGTAAATTTTTATTATTTTTTAGGTGTGATGTTTTAAATACTGTTGTTGATGTTTTAAATACCGTACTTGATGTTTCACAATGTAGTTGTAAGTCAACTTATGTGTGCCATTATGATATTTTAATTTCAGATATTGATGATTTTTATTACTGTATGTAATGTTTTAATTTTAGTGTTTGATGTTTGTGGTGTTTTCATGCTTAAGTGTGCA
>JAULKK010307891.1:0-12126 GCA_032355705.1 Rubia peregrina
CGAGGTCCTTAATCACAAACTCTCAATGCGTCCGATCACTGAACTGCCTAAGGAGAGCTAAATCGTTCCATGTAAGAATGATGTCGTCCACATACACCAAGAGATACAATAATGATGATCCTCTCGAAAGAACGAACAGCGATGTGTTGGCTGAGCTACACTGAAAACCAAGCCGAGTCAAATAAGTGTTGAAGCGCTGGAACCAATCCCGAGGAGCTTGCTTAAGTTCATAAATGGCTTTTCGCATGTGACAAACATAATCTGGATGAACATGGTCCTTGTATCCAACAGGTTGCTTCATATAAACTAGAGCATCAAGGGCGCCATTAAGAAAGGCGTTCTTGACATCTAGCAGATGAAGCGGCCAGGAGCGCACGGTAGCAATGGCGAGAACTGTTCGAACTGTGGAGACTTTGACCACAGGACTGAAAGTGTGATCAAAGTCAAAACTCGAAATCTGGGAGAAACCTTGCGTCACAAGTCTAGCTCTATGATGCTCAATAGTGTCATCCGGTCGATACTTCAGGCAATAAACTCACTTGGAGCCAACAATGTTGGCATCTGAAGGTCGAGGCACTAAATCACAAGTGCACTGGCCACGAAGAGCTGCCATCTCGTCATCCATGGAGGAAATCCAATTCGGATCCCGAAGAGCTTTGCGATAATCTGTGGGCTGAGATTGAGCAAGTAGAGCATCAATAAGGTCGTGAGCAACGATTTCAGAATAATGTATGTGCTGAATAGCTCCAGTCACCGATCGAGTAGCCATCTGATGAGTGTGAGGCTGAGGTGGAGAGACCAGAGGAGCAGGCGCGACATGCGAAGTGACTGCTAGTGAAAAGGCTGGTTAGGTGGCCGAAGACTGGGTGGGCTGGTCGGCGAACTAGATGAGCTGGTCGATGACGAGATATGCGGAGCAGGATGTGCAGGAGTGGCCACTAGATTGTTTGAATCAGCAGAGCAGACAGAACATAGTGTCGTAGTCAAAGAGGATGGTAGCATCGATGAGCTGGGAGAGCTGGAAACCGAAGTGACAAGCCGAGCAGGATGAGAGGCCACCGTGGAAGAAGTAGGAATATCACCTGATGCATCAGCGGGATAAAAAATAGAGACATCCAGAGAGAACGGAGATACTGAAGTAGAACTATCGGCATAAATGAAGGAAGTATCATCGAACCGAGCATGTCTGGTGACATATATTTTTCTAGACGTAGGATTCAAACATCGATATCTCTCGTACTGGGAGTTGTAGCCAAGAAACACACAGGACAAGCTATGAGGAGCGAGTTTGTGAGATGCATATGGACAAAGATAAGGGTACACACGACAACCAAATACATGGAAGTTCGTGTATATGGGAACCCGACCATTAATCTTTATATGGTGATCGTCCGCCAAGAACAGGAGTCGGCAACAGATTAATGGTGTAAGCGGCGGCAGCAAATGCGTGAGGCCAGTGAGAGAGAGGGACATGTGAGTGGTATAACATAGACATGCCCATCTCAATAATGTGTCAGTGCTTACGCTCAACCCGACCGTTCTGCTCAGGAGTATACAGGCAAGAAATCTGATGGTGAATGCCCTTTGTCTGAAAATGAGAGCGTAAGTGACCATTTACAAACTCAGTTCCCTCATCACTCTGAAACACCTTAATGGTGGAAGAGAATTGGTTCTCCACAAAAGCCTCAAATTGGCGATAAACATCCCAAAAATTAGATTTTCGGCGCAGTGGGTAAAACCACAAGAGTCAGGAATAATCATCGATAAAAATAGCATAATATGAGAAACCATCAACAGATAAAATAGGAGAAGGCTCCCATAAGTCACAATGAACTAGATCAAGTACCCTAGCAGCCCGTTTATCAAATGTAAATTTGTAATTGAAATTTGTTCTTTAAGCGTTATGATCCACTAGCACTAGTGAAAGAAGGGGCCATTAAATGTGGTTATATCGGACCATTAAAATCACTTTCAAAGTGCCTTCTCTGGTTCCGCCTTTGATTGAAATCGATCAAAGGCAATTTTTTTAGTAGGATCCAAAATAGGTTCCGAACTCGAAACCTATTTCTGACCTTCCAAAAAATAGTTATCGTAAACCTGAGGTTTTTCGACAACAAAGCAACACGAATCCAAACCCTAATCGAAACCTAATATACAATCGAAACATATCTCCATACATTAAGCAAAGCAACAAACAGCAACGGAGGTGGGAGATATATACAATTGAGCGGCGGAGGTGGGGCTGGAGCGACGGAGGTGGGGCTGGAGCGGCGGAGAAGGGGAGGGGCAACGGAGGGGTGGAGATGGCTGTGAGGGGGAGAAGTAAAGATTGAGGGGTGGATGTGAAGGGTAGGAAGCAAGAGAAGTGAGGATATGAAGGACTTAATAAAACCCTAAGTATGGGTCCATCATATTGGACCAAAAAATTATCCCATTAAAGGCATTTCTAAATGTAGAACCACCGCCTTTAAAATTATAAAAAAAAGTGACATTGGATAGCACTTCCGAATTCAGAAGTGCTTCCGAATCCTAATTAAAAGCATTTCTACTTGTAGAATCGTCTTTAATTGATTTTGAACCGCCTTTAATTGACATGGGAGTCACTTCCAAACTCAAAAGTTCTTTTGGGCCTCAATTAAAGGGGGGTTTCGATGGAATCGCCTTTAATAGAGCCTTCTCTACTAGCGTAGAGAGCAAATATGAGTAAAATTTGTAGTTCGGTTAATTTCTCAAGAAATGTGAGATTTACTTGGAATGGTTGAGTTGTTTTAATTTGCAAGTTGACATATGGGCATATTCTCTTAATTTGTGTGTGATTATCAACTTGGAATGTTAATTAGCAGCATAAAGAGAAGCATAGAAGTAGGGATCTCTTTCATATGGGGTGTCCTGTGATGCCATGTGAAACATTAAACTAAGGATTTGCGCTAACTTCCACTCTATTATTACCCATTATCGTACCACTACGAATCTCAACTAAACACCTTCCCATGTGATTACAATATTTTCCCATGTTTTAAAGCTTATATCCCAAGGAGAATTTTGAATAGGCATTAGCATGCAATTTTCTATTTCTTTCCCCTTTTTTTTGCTTTGGATCTTGTATTACTGCGCGCTGTAAGAAAACTTTATATGTAAAAAATACTTTACGTGAAAGTGAGAGATTAATATAAAAAATTGACAAGTGTCAAATGAAATAAGATAAAAGAGAATGAGATGAAAAAAAAGGAGAAAATTTAGTGTTTAAATAGAGAAATTGTGTTTCAAACTTTAACTCCGGCATTTCGTTAGATGTCCTCTAACCCTAGTATTCCACAACCATGAAGATATTCACTTATGTCAACATCTCTGATAACATTATTAGAAGACGATACGGTAAAAATAATCATTGTTTTAAAAAACTACACGGAGTGCTAGATCTTCATTTTCATATTGATCAAAGCTCGGCCTTTGAATTTGTAGCCTTCGTAGACATAGTGTGAACGACAATCATTGGTCGAAATGTGCCTTTCTGGAGAGATCTGCAACTCGCCAACGAGTTAAGTTCATTTTCGATTGATGATGATAAAGTTCGTTTCAACTAAATTGGGTTATTCAAATGGATTTAGATCAGATGGTCTAGCTCAATTTGTGTCGGCTCAGGTCTAATAGGTCTTGTTTGGATTGATAGATTCGAGTGGGTTGGACGGTAATCATAAATTTAGTTATGTACTGCCCCCATCTCAGTTGAATTTGCGCTCTTTCCTTTTGAAGAAAGTTTCAGCACAATAAAAGACTGCTTTACCCCTAAAATTATCACTATTTACTTTCTTCCTTGAAAATAAAAATTGGGTCACCTTTAGAAACTCCTAATTGAAAACAGATGCATGTTCTCCTCAACCCTCTGATCTCCTCAACCATCGCCCGATCGTCGATTTTCTCCACTCATGACCGCTGATTCATCTTCTTCATCTTCTCTCGGTCCTTCCCGAATTATATTCTTCATTTTCTCTAATTCATTTTCTTCCTCTTCCTCAATTCATAGTTTTGTGGCGGGCGATTTTAGGCGGGTGGTAGATGAATGAGTAAGGCAAATTATGGGATGTGGCGCAACAGTCATGGGTGGAGGGGATGAAGGCACTAGCGGCGGAGATGGAGGAACATGTGGTGGTGACGACAAAGTAGTGGGGTGAATTGGTGGATGGAGTAACTGCAATAGGCAGTGGTGAAGAGGTTGGTGTGGGCAATGGTTGAGGGTATTATTGTTATTTGACATGTCCAAAAAATTTACTCTCTATTTCTTGCTGCAAGTTCAGCTAGGAAATATGGAGTACTTTCCTTCATATTTTCTTTTGTATTGTTGTTCAAATAGTTTCAATTCACCACGCGTTTGCAGAAGATGGTTTTTAGGGAATTTTAAAACAATCAACTAAATTCCATACAAGCATCTTGTTGTATTGATGTGACTAAACTAGGAGACACCACCGGTTGAATCTATTGAAACCTAATGAAGTCTGAAACTCCATCCATTTGAATAGTTGGAGGCGCACTCATGAGAATGACTAGTTGTTGCATCACCAACAAACCACCGCCAAACTGTTGCACCACCGAACCGCCACCATTGAATCTAGGACCACCACCTTCATGGACCACATACAACTATGAACCATAACAGGAATCATAGAGACGATGCTACGATACCAAATAATTCCTATCACTAAATTACTTTAAAATTCATAATTCTTGACAGGAATGTCCCACAATGTCTAACAATTATCTCTAAATGCACATGTTTTAACATAATCCAAGGTATTACATAGAAGGTGGTATAACCATTGGATCAAAATCCAACTGTGCATTAGAAAGTTTATTTACGTGCCTCAATAAGCTGGTTTATCACATTTTATTGCTGTGGAAGATCACTGAAAGTGCAACGACTTTTATTAACGCATTAATTAATGTAAGGCTTAGTCGCAAAACCGACGTCTCTAATTATTATTATTTTTAAAATATTGAGCTGCCTAATTAATTGGAAATGCTTAATTATTGAAGACACTGATGAAATAAAAACAAATGCATGATATAATTGAACAGGCCCCCTTATTCAAGTTCTCCAGACTCGTCGCTTTCTTACGATCTAACCAGACAAGAAGAAAAATGGCCTTCCAATTTTTGTTTCTTTCATTTTATTTTCTACAATTTAATACTGAACTTGCAGGCCCCCTTTCATATTTTCCACTGAGATTTAGCGACCATTATTATTTTTTCTTTGATTGATTTGATTTAATATTTTGTCCAACATTCTCGCAGGCCCCCTTTCATATTTTCTGCTAGAAATTATTTAGTTTTTCCTGACACTTTATAATTATGTGACTTCTAAAAGCGTATATTGCCCCCTCCTTGCTGTGTTGCTTTTATGAAAGAAGACGAGTGTCCTTCTTTGTGGCCAAACCAGAAGCTTTCTATTGCAAATGTCCCAGTTGTAAAGGACTAGGCTACTAATTAGGTGGATGAGAAAGTCCCGCTAAAAGGTGATCTGTCCATAAATTTATGAACAAATTACTGTGTTTTTAGGTAAAAATTTATGATCATGTACTTTATAAGTTAAAACGTGTGATAAAATATTTCTGAATGTGGAAATATAAAAAATATATACATAAAAGTATAACATTCAACTTAAAATTATTTTATTTAAATTCAAAGGTTCGGTGTTTCATTTAACAAATACAGTATATAAATTAAAAAATGCAGTAGAGTATCAAGTCCCCTGTCGAAAGCCCTGCTCTTAAATTATTACCAATTTGATCGTGAAAATGGTTAGGTCAGTAAATTCTTCTTACAGTGATGGGCATTGTGGGAAAATAAAAAAGACTAATGAAAAATAGCATTAAATTTTAAATGCATTTGTAATAAGTACAGTTTATTATCCTGAGGAAACAAAGGTGACTCTATGTATACATGAAATAGAATTATCAAACAGTTGTTTGGGTTTTATGTCAAAGAAAAGGACGTGATAGAAACTTATCGATAGTAAACTCATCATTCTATAATTGCCTTGAAATGTAGATTTAGAGCTTTCACTATCTTATAAAAATCATCAAATTATTAGAAAGTTATTAAAAAATGGAGTAAAGATTGAACTTATGATACAACGTTAGAAAGTGAACTCTTGAAGGATTGATCCAAGCTCAGCTAATGTATCTTTGAGTCAAGATTAGATAGGTATCATATTTAATTGAAATGGTATATTGATACACACTTTCAATTGAAAATACATTTCAAAATATAAATTTAAAAATTGATACATCTATAAGACAAATATTAAGATAGAGTATCAAACTATAAATTTCGATTAAATATGATTGCGAGTAGAACTAATTAGGCCATGTTCTTTAGAGTTTATCTACATTTCACTTCAGTTCATTTCAGTATAAAATTAATTTGATAAAATTTAACCTAAATTTTGTCATGTGTTATTATTTTTCAACACATTTATTTTAGTTCAGTTCAGTTCAAATTAAACCAGATTATATTGAATCTAATCAGTTCAGATAATTTCTAAAGAACAGTGCCTTACTCAAGATAAATTAAGTGCATATAAATAGAAAATCCTTCTTTTAACTTTTCTTATGTTTTGTCACAAGTACATGGAGATGAATAGATCCATTTATAATATGGAAATAAATCTAAGTTACTCTCATTGTCCCACCTGTATTTGCACTTTTACTATGTTGACATTATTTTTTATTAAAATTTAATCACATATTTAATTAGATATATGAACAACAATTCATTATAATTAATTGTTATTTAATATTAATTTTTACTTTGCTGTTATCAAATATAATTTTTTAATAGTATAATAATGGTTGTGACATAAGTAGAGTTGGGATTGAGGGAGTATTATAGAAGCCAATTTGTATATTGTACCCCGGTGCACCATGATTGCAGCAGCGAAACTGGGGCCGAGTCGGTGCGACCGCCCCCCAAACCTCCGGTGACCAGTATACCCCTCCCGCCCCAGCCCAGCCCAACCCCGCCCCGCTCCTCCTCAATACTCCTTCTAGTTCCGCCACTGCATGATTGTGTATATATGGTATTGGTGTAGCATGTGCATTTCAATACAATATTTATGTAGTAATCACAATCAGACTATGATAATACACAATATTACATAACACAGTGCACATGTCTACATTATAAAATGCACAAAATATCACTGAAAATACATTGCTTGTGGTACGCAAGAGATGCCATATAATTTGGCTAGAGAAGCGGGGTCACACGTAAAATGATGGGATAAGCGAGGTGATGTAATGCTTTTATAGTTTGGAATGTTGGAAAAGAACAAAAGGCAACGCCTGTTTACTATTTGGATTGGGGCGTTTTTGCAACATGGAAATAGGCCCCTAATATTACATGGTCAATGTAGAAATTGACCCTTTCGAAACTCAAAAGAGACCGCGCAAAAATCATGGGCCATCTCTTTAGGTATAATAGGACTTGTAAATTGCGGGACAATTCACATGCCATGTCCTTAATTTTGCCCTATACTACTAGTACTCTTGTGATGCTACATGAAATGTGGGATTTCTATATGGCTATGTCCAAATTGACCCCAAAGTAAACACTATTTGATTTTTCTAAAAATATAGTATATAATAAGATAATAGTTTAAATATTTCTAATAAAATTTCATCTACTCTTATTCGTGACAAAATTTGAGGCAATATTATTGTCATCAGATGTCAATCGATAAAAAATCGACAACCCCTTATAAACATTTAATTCTATTGGTTGTTGAAATTGATCGAATTAATATATATTACCCATAAAGATTCACAATCAAAAAAATTAAAAGCCACATAAGATAAGGTGCAGTTAAAAAGGTAAATTAACATCAATTCAAAAATTGATTAGAATGGTTAATTTAACGTGGATGGTGGTTTGAATCGCAGCATACCTATTAATTCATCCTATTTATATTAAATTAATAACTACTACACTAAATGCACATCAAATTTTCTAATACTTTTCTATATATACCTATTATCATAAAAGGAATGGGAGGTCTCGATTTTAAAGATTTGAATAATTTTAATTTGGCATTGTTAGAAAACAAGCATAGCGCCTTATTGTAAATCTGACATCAATTATAACTTTACTCTTAAAAATGAAATATCACTTTCAAAGTTCTATATTTGATACAACTCTAGGATATAGTATTTCTTTTACTTGAAGATCTATTATAGAGGGACAAAATCGACTGCTAAAAGGCATTTGGACATATAGACAATGGATATAGCACAAGGTTAAATCATATCTATGGTTGCCAAGACAAAATTCAGCAAGACCATCATCACTTTGATTATCTAAAAAAACAGTGGATAAGTTTATGGATACAACATGATAAAGCTTGAATATTGATTTGATTATATCAATTTTCAATGAGGGAGGTAGACTAACTCAATCACTGTCTGGCCCACAAAATCAATATGATGATGCGTGGACATTACCTTCAATCACTGATAGTAATTATTCGGTTAAATCGGGTTATAATCTATCTATTAATTCTATCTATTTGAATGATGTAGGGCATTTGTAAGTAGCAGCAATGGACCCTCAATCCATTAGAATTTTTTTAATATCAAACATCATATTTTATTAATTAAAGATAACAAATATTACATATCCAACAAGATATACTGGTTGACCAAAATTCATAGGACCTTTTTTTATTGTGAATACAAAAGGTTTCCTAGATAACTCCCATACAAAAAGTTTCCTAGATAACTCCCATATTCGTACTCCAGTAGATTTGCAATTCCTGGTAGATTGAGTTAGCAGCTAAACGAGAAATTGTTAGCCAACAAACTTCATGAACTCCTAAATTCACCACTGCTTTAAATCTTTCATTGATGCTCAAAACTTGAGCTAGGAAAGCTGTGTGTTGTACAAAGGTTGAAACCTTGCTTTACGGCTATAGAGGTTGCTCAATACGAACCATGAGTTCACTTCTGCTAGTAAGCTTCTTGAATGCAGCATCTATGAGCGAATTGTGAACGTCCCTTGGAAGCATATTTGGTGATTAGCAGTTCCAATGAGGATATGCCATTTTATATGAAGTTTATGAAAAAAAATCAATTATCGATGATCGAGAACCTTATCCAAAGGAAATGCTCAGCAGAACAATGTCTCACTTGCACGACAGATGGTATATCTCCCGAGCACATATTCTTCCACGCCACCCCCCCGACGCATCATATGTGGTTCACAACAGATTTGCATGCAGAGATATACAGATACCAACAACCAAATATATTTATATGAATCCTAGACCTTAGCATAGATTTGAAAAGGATATGATGTTCATGATTAGTATACTGCTTAATCATATGTAGCGCTGAGGAGGTTAGGGAAGTCCATATTCACTAGGAAACACCGCGGGGAAGCTCAGGTTTCGTTAGGAAGCATGGAAAGGAAGGAAGCACTCACTACTGGAAAACACCCCCATAGGCACCGGTATTTTTAGCATTTTCGTACCGGTGTCTAAGTGACCCGGTGCAAAAATGTAGTTACATAGGCACTGGTAAGTGGTACCGTTGCTAAAATATATTCCATCACAAGTACCACTTATCGGTGCCTATGAAACTACATTCTGGCACCGAATCAGTTAGGCATCGGTATGAAAATGCTCAAAATACCGGGGCTTATGGAGAAATACCGGTGCTAGTACATAGGCGATCAATAAAAAATCATGCTAGTGGTAGTAAACTCATCGGCCGGAATGAAACCTATAAATTCATAAAGACCAATAGGCAGAACAAAACACACACAAAATCAGAAGTTCATTACATATATCTAAAAATACATATCAGCCCTCAATTCATGAAACAAACCTAAACATAGATTAACAATATCAATTATCATAAAAACTAGAACTTAATCTACATAAACCCTAGATAATATCAACGAACCAAAACGTGAAGGTGAGGTCGGACACAAGGGCTGAGGTGAGGCAAATCTGAACTAAACCCGGCATTTTTGGTGGAGCTAGCGACTCCAACTAGTGGCTGAAGTGCGGGAAGATGGCGTCGGAGCTGGTCCGGGAGAATGCGTCAGGGCTAATGCGTCGCGGCGGAGGAGACAATGACCGGAGCGACTGAGACATTAAGAGAGGAGGTTTTTATATGATTAGGGTTTTGGTGCTCTAACTTGGGCCAAGTTGGATTTTTTTAACACCGATATGAAAATCGATGCCCATGGGATGCATTTTGAGATGATACGCTAGCTCACTTGGTATAAACTAATTGGTTTGAATTGAGGCATCATAGTTGGTTTCTTTACTTTTTGAAAAGAGCCACTATTATGTTGTTTATTGAGTCCATTGTTTTTTCATGATTTAACCACTATAGAGTTGATGAAGAAACATTTGATCCCACAATACTTCAAATATTTTTGGGGGGGAAAAAGATAGCGGCATACCATGTGGATCTGATGCTTTATTTGGGCAAATTTTTCAGAGCTTATACCACATTAGGTTGTGCATATATGGCCTACATAAAACAGAATACATTTGGTTTGTGACTCTTTGTTGAATCTCTGATGTGATTAATGTGTAGGGTGCATGGATGGATATTTTGAGGTAAACAACATAATAAAGTGTTCCATAATGATATTTTCCATGTCTTGACTAACCATACACCATATCCCCTACATATATGTCCTTTAGCCTGTGTATATAATTTCTCCTCCTTTCATTCGCAAAAGAATGGAAAAAACTCTGGATCTTGTCTCCGTGTTGGAGCCAATGCCGATTTGCTCTTTGTTTCCATTTTGTAATGACTACAACACAAAAGCTCCATTAGGACGCTAAAAATTATCACTACAAGTCTCTATTGAGACACTTCCATTCATATGATACTTCTAAAACATCCCTTTATTGCGAGTCTCTGTAGATCTTGGGTCGCTATATTAAGCGACTCTATAGAGAAGATATATAGTTTTTTATGCATCTTATTATATTAGGGCATTTTTAATGTCCTAATTATATATATATAGGGACTTTAATTTATAAGCGTCCTAATATAAATCTATTATGACACTTATTAATATCCCAACAGTTTTAATATTGGGTCGCTTTGTAATGTCTTAATTATATAAACACACACACACACATATATATATGTGTGTGTGTGTGGACACTTTTAATATGAATCACACAATATTAGGACATTTAATTTTATAATTGTCCTAATATACGTTTGTTGGGACGTTTATTATAAATGTGTCCCTATGTAAGTGTACTAATATACCCCTATGTTGTAGTGAATCTCTATATACAACATCCTTCCAATATTTGCGTTTGAGTTTCTGTTGTAATTATGTATATTTGTAATCTCTAAATTTGTTGAGATAAGAATTTGGGTTTCTTTACATGGTTGTAAATCCATGTTGAGCCCAAACTTGTAGACTATGTAACATCGAGTCGGGAACAGGTACCCAAATGGGGCGGGAAATGGTAAAAATTAAAATAATGGATTTGGGTACGATAACGGTACGGATAAAGTATAATAGCAAAAATACCTATACTTTTAAAATTTTAATATCGAATAAGAATAACAACCCACACTCAATTTAATAAGTTGTTAGAAAAATATTTAAAAAACAGCAACCCAAACTCAATTTTATATACAAATAAAAAATAAATAAACACATTATTATGATGAGTCCGAATCGGAGGATAACTTGGCTTAAGAGAATAATGAAAATAATGTCTTAACACATTATTATTATTATTCTCTTAAACCAAGTTATCCTCCAAAAGTCAAAATATGTCAAAACTCGTGGGAAGAGAAGGGGGTACATGAGAAGTATATACTCAGTACTTTGTACTCCCTCCGTTCAATTAACTATGGTACACTTTCCTTTTTGGAATGTTCATTTTATGTTGACACTTTCTATATAAAGAATGATATACTCCCAGTCATTTATTTTATTTTTATTTTTTACAATCTAATTTGCACCACATATAACATCTTCTAAAATATTTTACCATGCATTGAAGTGTCAAAATTAGTTGAGCAAGGGAGTAGTTATGAAAATTCCTCACACTAAAGAAAAGGAGTCTGATTTCAATCACACTAA
>JAULKK010307901.1:0-12125 GCA_032355705.1 Rubia peregrina
TAATGTTGTTAATGAAAATGAGACAGTAGACTTCCAGGGCATGGTAGAGGAGTTGAGTTTAGAGGAAATGAAAACCATAGGGGATTATTATACCTGGAGTAATAGGAGAGGTGTGGGTGAAATTATTTTGAGTAAAATAGCTAGAAGCCTAGTGAACAGATCCTGGATGGAATTATTCAGTAGGACAATTTGTGAAGTTAAAAATGAGTTAATGTTTGATCATCTTCCCCTGATAATCAGATTTCTGGGGACTGGGGTGATTAAAAAAGACCATTTAAATACTTCAATATGTGGTCAAAATATGAGCTATTTAGCAGTACTGTAAAGGCCATCTGGTGTTTAAAGAAAATTAATAATCTCAGTGATTTGGAAGCAGCTCCACTCAGGTTGCAAAAACCACTGAATCTGTTGAACGAGAGGGAGTTCAGCGGGATTGGGGAGAGGCCATATATAGCTAATGAAAAATGGATCATTGCCCAGGATAATCTGAATGAAGAGCCCGAGTCTGAAGGATTGCAGGAGATTGAAGCAAAAACTAGAAAAGTGGCAAAAAAACTCAAGGAGGCTGAGTACAATTTTCTACAACAAAAGGCTAAAATAGATTGGCTGAATGATGGTGATAGGCCCACAAGACTCTTCTATGCCTCTCTGAAGAGAAGGCAATACCAAAATCACAAAACAACCATCAGAAAGGAGATTAGCTGATAACTGAGTCTAAATTTGTGGAAGGAGAGCTAGTCAATCATTTTTAAAAACCAGCTAGGAGTTGAAGTGCAGAATGTGAAACTGGATTCTGATATAGTGAAGTATTTGAATATGCTTATTAGCTTGGAAAGGCAATCAGAATTAATAAAACATGTCCATGAAGGGGAAATACTGGCTTCTCTAAAAGGGATAAAATCCAGAAACAAATCCAGGGCTGGATGGATATTCAAGCCAGTTCTTCGAAGACAGTTTGGAAACTGTTGGAAAAGATGTCACAACTGCTGTCAAATGTTTCTTCACATGAGATCACATTCCAGGTAATTTTAAGAATACAGTAATCACACTGATTCCTAAAGTAGTTCAACCACAAGTCTCAAAATATTATAGGCCAATAGCATGTTGTTGTACAATGTTTTTACTAAGATTTTATGCATTAGGTTAAAAAATGTTTTACCTGAAATCATTAGTAACAATCAGTGTGCATTTGTGAAGGGGAGATTCATTGGTCATAATCTGTTACTTGCTCAGGAATTACTTCACAGATGTAATGTAGACAAAATGAAACCTAGTTGTGTGGCACATTTGGATATAAGTAAGGCGTTTGACAGTCTAAACTGGGGTTTTCTATTAAACATGTTGGATGAGCTAAAATTCCCCAGAAAATTGATTTACTGGATCAAGTCAAGCACTATGAACTTTGATATCTGCTAGAATGTAAATGGGAAATATAATGATAAATTTACTATTAAAAGAGGGGTGAAACAGGGGGGACCCCATTTCCCCTCTTTTATTTGTAATCTGTATGGAATATTTGACCATACTTCTGAAAAGAGACTTCATGAATGGAAAGCTGCAAAAAGGAAAATGTTCACTCATTGTTGTTTGCTGATAATCTCTTGTTATTCAGTGGGGTTAACAGGGAAGTCTTTGGTGAGGATCATATCCATTCTTAATAAGTTTATACATACCTCGGGCTTATCTATCAATGAGAAAATTCTAAGGTATATTTCTCCAAGATGGATGAAGGTGTCAAGGTAGGCCTGGCATCTATGTTGAATGTAGCACAAGGAAAATTCCCTATGACTTATCTAGGACTGTCTGTTTCTTCTATTAAATGGAACAAAAATGACTCTAAAGTAATGATTGATAAGATAAGAGAAAGAATTGAAAGCAGATCATCCAGGAACCTCTCTTATGGTGGAAAACTTCAGTTGATCAATGGAGTTCTTCTGAGCATTTCAGGGTATTGGTAAATGGTAAAATATTATGAAAGAACTAAAAGAAGTCCACAAGAGAATTGTTTAAAAAAAATTGGATACTTATGGGGTAGAGATGAGGGTCAGAGGGGATTCACATCAGTTGCTTGGGATTCTTTGTGCAGAGGGAGGAAAAGGGGAGGATTGGGGCTGAGAAATCCCTCAACGTGGAATAATGTTGCCATGTGCAAACATCGGTGAGACTTATCTTAGAAGAAGGGTGTCTTTTGGTGCAAATGGGTGAATGAATATTACCTAAAGGGTGAACATGTAGGAAGATGCAAATTTTCAGTGACTCAAATTTGGCCATAGAGAGTCCTCGTGAAAATTAGAGATGGATTTTATCCAAAATTGAACTCATGCTTAGACAAGAATGGGAAACTGAGAACTGCAGCAGTGTATGAAATGTTGATAGGAGGTATGAAATCAAACACAAGAACTGTATTGTCTGGTACAAGAAAGCTTCCAACTGTAGATAGGATTCACGCATTTTACATCGTAGCAGGTGACAATGTTTGTTGTCTGTGCCTGAAAGAGAAAGAGACAACTTATCATTTATTTGAGGAATGTGAATACACTAGAGAAGTGTTGAGACTGTTGCAGGTTCCAGTTTACAGCTCTTTGAGAGTGATGAGGAAAAATCTATGGAGGCTGGTTATAAGGAAAGAATGGCAGAAAGTGCAGAGGTTGGTTTCACGTCTTTACAATATCTGACAGGAGAGGAATCGAAGAACATTTTAAGGAGCAGAACTGAAGAATGCCACCTTGGTTCATCAGGTTACAACTGAAATTGGCTGGAGGGAAAATGGGAGCAGTGTTGCAGTAGCAGGAAGTATGATATGTAATTCATTGAGGGGATCATCAGTTCTGATTAGTGATCTAATGGAGCAGAGTTTTGCTGTTTTATAATTGTTGGAATTTTGTTAGAAAGATGAGTTTGTAAATAGAAAGTAAAGATCAAAACCGTGTAAGGTTTTTGGGTTTAATTCTATAAATTAAAATTTTCGCTAAAAAAGAACATATTTACATAAAAATAAAATTGTATTTTCCCTGTTTTGTTAAATTTGACACATTTTTCATCAAGGGTAGAACTAGAAATTTCATATATAGGGGGTCCAAATTAAATTATATAGATTCTTTGTTCGAATCGACTATTAACATAACATATTATAATAGATTATTTCGTTTAAAGGACAAAAAATCTAATACTAAAGATAAACAAGTGCTAAAGAAAATGCAAAATTGATATTTTTGAAATGGATAACTTTCCTATTTTTATCTTAGTCGTGCTCTCCTCTCTTTGATCATATAAAAAATATCGATGAAATAAACACTCTAAATTAAAATTAATAATTAAAAATAATTTAAACATTCAAAATTACATAATGGATGAACTAAATATGAAAATTAAATAGCTTTCGATGATTCTTCTGCATTGCTTCTAGATATTATTTGAAGATTTATGCCTTTTAAAATCATACTTTTATTCTTGAAATATTTCACATGTATTTATACTATGTTGGTATTAAGAAAAAACTCAATCTTAATCGGAATCAAATTATTTCTATTTAAAAAATATTTAAAAATTTCAAGTATAACTTGGATAAATATTTAAAGTAAAATTAGATAAAAATAAGATTTATTTTATGTTGGACTATAAAATTAAAAACAAGGAGCCCTAACATTTTAAACTACTTCTTTCTTGAATCTTAATGTGAGTGTGCATGCCTTCATCACTATGCATATACTTTGCGTTAATTTTAATCTTGGGGACCACAATCTTTTTACCTTTAAAATACAAATAAAAGTCAAGAAAAATGCAAAATACCTATGGTATAAAAAATGAGGGGGACCAGACACCCTCTAGTCCCCCAACGCCATTGCTTTTTTTCATTTTTAGATGTTTTTGCTAAAATTGAAACTTTTCCTTTTAAGGCAAAAAGTGAATTATTTTAAACCATTTATTAAACTTTTAATCTCTAAACTCAATTCTATCTACGCATTTCAACTTGGAAAAATAACAACACTTAAACTTAGAGTGTCAAACATACAAGAATTGTCAAGTTTGACAAAACAAACAATGAAAATACTAGCATATTTTATGATAAAAGCATTACCTTTGTCCCAAAAGAACAATCTAGTACTCCCTCTGTTTCACTATGTTTTGCACCATAGCTTTGAAGGAGGGATGAATTTGCACTGATTTAATATTATGATGAAGCTAGAGGATTTATATAGTTATAAGTGAGTGATTCAGATGGAAACCAAATCAATTACGGAATCAATTACAACCAACTAAGTAAGGAAACAATCAATCCCTATAATGCATCCTTAGAATATCTCCTGAAGTAATGGTTGACTAACACCCCCTCCTCGCAGTTGGAACGGGAGCGGGCAGACATTCAAGCTGGAACAAAATTCCCTGAACAACATGCTTAGAAGTCCTTTGGTGAAGATGTCATCATATTGCGAGGTCTTCGTAAGAAAAATTCTCTAAGGGCCACACATCGTGGACAAAATACAAATCAATCTCCACATGGACGGGGTTGGTGCAGAGATAAACCACGCTGATGTTGTCACAAAACACAACCATGGCATTTTTTAGAGGATGGTGAAGCTTGGCAAGGAGTTGAAAAACCAGCAAGTCTCAGCAACAACGTTGGCCATGGCGCGATACTTCGCTTCAGAGCTAGAACGGGGCACTACTTGTTGGTGTTTTGAGGACCATGAGATAAGGTTGTCTTTGAGGAAGGCATCGTAGCCTGAAGTGGTCTTTCAAGTGTCTGGGCATCCAGCCCAGTTGGCGTCTGTGTACACTGTGAGAAAGATCGTGGTGCTACGGTGAAGTTGCAGGCCAAATTCGAGTGTGCCTTTAAATATTAGAGGATGCGCTTCATAAGATTGGCGTGAGGCTCGTACGGGTCATGCATGTGAAGACATTCCTACTGAACTACGTATGCAATGTTCGAACATGTGAGCGTTTGGTACTGGAGGACGCCGACAATGCTGCCATAGTCGGTGGCATTGTCGACTGGGGCGCCAGTGGAGGAAATTTGGCACACGTGTTGAATGGTGTGCTTCAGGGATTGCAGTTGTTCATGCCAGTGCTAGCGAGGAAGTATTTGGTGTATTAGCGCCGCTGAGAGAGAAAAAGACCCTCGTCGGTGCACTGGACGGAGATACTGAGGAAGTAGTGGAGGTCGGCGAGATCCTTGAGGGAGAACTCTCAGCAAAGAGACTTGACAATGTGGAAAAGGACTTGCGACAAGGAGGCCGTAAGGACGATGTCATCGACATATAACAAAAAATACACCTTGTGCGTGCCCCGACGGTAGATGAAGAGTGACATGTCGACCTTTGAGATGACAAACCTAACAGATGCCAAGAAAGTGGCGATGCGGCTTAACAAACCTCGAGGTACTTGTTTGAGGACATATAAAGACCCGTTGAGGCAGAAAATGTGTGTGGGACGTGTGGTGTCGATGAAGCTAGATGGTTGTTGCAATAGACTGTCTCTGCGAGTGTGCCATTGAGGAATTCATTGTTGACATCGAGCTGGTGAACATGTCAGCTGTTGGAGAGAGCGATGGTGAGAATAGTTCACACGGTGGCTGGCTTGATGATTGGGTTGAAGGTCTCACGGAAGCCAGCGCTGGGGCGCTAGGAGAAGTCGTGGAGGACCCAACGTGCCTTGTAACGATCAAAGAAGGTGTCGAGCTTCAATTTTTAGGGGAAGACCCACTTGCTTATGATAATATTAACGCTAGATGGACATGGAATGAGGTCCCATGTATTGTTCCTACACAAAGCATCAAACTCATCTTGCATGGCAAGACACCAATGCTCATTGTTGAGGGCCATGCGGTACGTCCGAGGCATAGGCGAGAGAGCATCCACATGCAAGTTCAGAAGATGTACATGCTACAGAAAACCATGCTTGCCATGGGGTTATTATGACATGGTCATTGACAACAAGAGGAATGGGATTGGTCAAGGCAGGAATGATGGGAGTAGATGAACCCGGGGGAGGGAGGTAGCCGGATAGGGTGGTACTGCTTCTGAGGTAAGTGGAGTCCTGGGGAGGTGCGGGAGCATGAGCCTGTGTTGTGGGAGGGGTCACAGGGTGTGTTGTGGGAGCAGGAATAGGTGACACAACTGCGGTTGAAAGAAAATCAAAGTCAGTGGACACTGACGGGCTAGGCTTCTCGGAGAAATGAAAGGAGAACTCATCAAATATCACATGACGGGAGATGATGATCCAGTGTATGGAAAGTTCAAGGCTACGGTAGCCACGGTGGTTTGGTAGGTACCCTAAGAAGACGTAAGAGGCGGAAAGCGAAGCAAGCTTATGGGGTGTTTTAGCGGAGAGGTTGGGGTAGCATCTGCATCCGAAAACTTGAAGAATAGAATAGTCGGGAGGTGATAGGAGGAGATACTGGTATGGGGTACCAAACCAAAGGGTTTTAGTGGGATGGAGGTTGAGGATACATGTGGCAGTGTGAAGAGCCTCCACTCAGTATGATGGTGGCATGGTGGCATGATGGCTTGGAAGAGAAGTGTGTGGATGATGTCGTTGGTAGGGCGAATGATGCGTTCAACTTTACTATTTTGCTAGGAGGTGTGTGAACATGACATGTGGAGTGAAATGCCATGAGAGAGGAGGTGTGGACGCATAGTGAGGAGAACTGAGTGTGGACATATGAAAAGAAATTACGAATAGTGTCAAACAATTTAGACTTGAAACGGAGGGGAAAGGTCCATAAGTGGTAAATCATCGAGAACAATGAGATAATATTTGTAATCAGAAATGCTGGAAATAGGTGATGTCCAAAGATCACAATGTATTAACTCGAAAGGTTTACTTGTGTGAGTAGAAGAAGGATAAAATGGAAGATGAACATGTCGGCCTAAATTACGACGCATGGCACATGGTGTCTTCTGTGGGATTATTGCATGAGATAAAGGATTGACTATGGAGATGAGTTAAAGCTTGATTTCCAAGGTGACCGAGATGATGATTCCACAAGGTATCGGATGATGTGGTGGTAGAGAGAGCATTGGGAGTAGATGGTGGCCAATTAAAAAGATAGAGGTCACCTCGACTATTGCACCTGACAATCTCGTTCTGAGTTTGAAGGTCCTTCACAATAAGGCCAAAAGGGTTAAACTAAATTAAAAATGGTTGTCAATGGTGAATTGGGGAACAAAGATAGGATTTTTGACAAGGTTGGGGTTACAAGAACATTATTAAGATTAAAGGTATGAAAAGAAGTATGAATAGATGTTGCACTAGTGTGAGAAATGGGAAGATCGGGCCCATTTCTAACAATGACGTATAGAGAAGTGGAGGGATATGTGCTTGTTAAGTTTCCGTGCTCCGAGGTCATATGGGTCAATGATCCAGAGTCCATGTACCAGTCCACCGAGGAGGGAGGTGGGAGTGACATGGTGTAGAATGCCTGCATCAGCTGGTGTTGATCCTAGGAGTGAGGTTGAGTTGAGGATGATCTGTGGGTGGTGGTGGCAGATGGCCACGTCGTGTTGTGCCACTACGCGGGAGAAGTCTAAGGTATGACAGCGGTGAAAGCTCCAGGAGCGTTGGCCCAAGGATGCCCTGGCCAAAAAACTGTGGTGGTGGGTCGGGCCACGTACAGATCGAGCCAGCCCACAGGTTCTGCGAGGATGGCCACGACGTGACATTATTGGTGTTGCTCTGGCCACCTCTATTGCTGGTGTTATTGGTGCCACCAGTGTTGTTTCCACCACGGAGACTACGAGAGTTGCAGTTGTTCCCACAGGAGTGGGACCGGTTTGTGTTGCTGTCATGCTGACGTCTGGAGGTGCCCTACCCAGGACAACAGTCGGAAGAGCTACTGGATTTTGAGGCGTGCTTGCCACCACCACCACTGGTATGAGAGTAAAAGGTGGAATGAGGCATCGCGTAGAACGTGGTTGAAGAGAGCTCCTCGACCATGAGTGCATATCGCACCTGAGCGAAAGAAGAAAATAGACTTTGTAGGGATACAATGGGCGCATGTGTATAAAAGCGGAGTTAAGGCCCCGCATGACATTGAGGACAAGGCTCTTATCAAGGATGGAAGTGCAATGACTGTGATCTTGTCGATGAGGGCCTTCTGGCAATGGCAGTAGTCATAATGGACGTGGTGTCCTTCTAGAGGCCATAGAATTCAGTCTCAAGCAGAATGGCATGGGTGTCGGCATTGTCACAGGAAAAACCTCAATGTTTGTTCAGGATGTGTGAGTGGTGAACGCAACCACCATGGCCTGGAGCTCAGTGTAGATTTCACCCTAGAGCCATTTTCACACTGGGGCATTGATACGTAGCCACTGGGAGTCGGGCGTGATTGGTGCCAAGATATAGTGCCACTGGGACTAGGGCGTGATTCCTTGAGGGAGTACGTGAAGAGGGCCACCACAAAGATATAGTGCCACCTAGAGTAGTTAGAGTTAAGATCAAGAATGAGGTGCACAACTGATTTGATGCTGGGAACGACAATAGTTTGTGCCCGGAAAGCAGCTTTTGTGACGCTCTCAGTCTCATCAGCGACGCGTTTGGATTCAGCGGTGACGCGTTCATCCTCAGCCGATGTGCTGGCTGAACCGGGCGACTCCATGTGAGGAGAAGAGAGGAAATGAGATTTGGAAGGTTGAATATGGAGAGTGGGAAGTATGAATATGGAGGACATGAGAGGAACATAGTTGGAAGACTTAGGATTGAAAAGTATCTGATACCATGAAGGAGGGATGAATTTGCATTGATTTTATATTATGATGAAGCAAGAGGCTTTATATAGTTACAAGTGAGTGATTTGGATGGAAACCGAATCAATTACAGAATCAATTAACTAAGCAAGGAAACAATCTATCCCTATAATGTCTCCCTAGATATCTCCTGAAGTAAGGGTTGACTAACAAGCTTTAGGTGTTGTTTTTCTTACAAGTTTAAATGTGTTGTGAGAATTGAATGAAAAGATTAAAAAGTTTAATGAGTGGTTGAAAATGATTCACTTTTTCCCATAAAATGAAAGGTTACAAACTTAGCAAAATATATGAAAATGGAAAATGTGTCAAACATAGTGAAGCAAAGGGAGTACAACCTCCTTCTTCTTTCTTACGCTCTCCAGAAAAATATTTATTTTTTTCTTTAATCCTTCTTATCATCATGGGAATACGAGAAAATAACTATTTATGTTATTGAAATTTATTGAATGTTTATATTATTGAATAAGTCCTAAGTTTGTCTCCATACATTAATTTTTTCTTCTATTTGATTGATTATATTACTTATTTAGTTGTTCACATTAATGTATCGTTCTCGATCTAGTTGTACATATCATGTGTTTGTGACTATGTTTTGGTTTTTGTTTTATGATATTTATTTATTTAGAGGATACATCAATTTTATGTTTTGAAGGTGTTCATAGTTTGAAAAACATAGATTGTACTTGGACAAAGTGGTATTAAAATTGTAGAAGCTCCCTTTTTGGCATAGTGATAAATGCGCGATACGGTCTCTCTACCAAGTGGTCATGATTTTCATAGGACGCGAGTTAATAATTTTCGGATATCTTTGCAATAAGTTTGTTATTTTCAAAGGTTAGTTAGGTTGGATGTCAATTCCATTTATTGTAACTAGTGAAGTACCATCGCACATTGTGTTATTAATTAAAATTTTATGATGTACATTTTGTGTCTTGCATTTAAATTGAAAATAAAGTGTATTTAAAATTTAGTCATCTAAGGAAAACTATATGAGTTATGAAGTGAAATAATTAATTCAGCTAGAAATAGTTAAATATTGAATATAATAAAAAGTGATTATTTTTATAATATTTCATTCAAAAATTTAAAATTTATTTATTTATATGTTGAAATTAATTTTAAAATGTTATTATAATTTTATTTTTTTAGCGAACACTGCATGTTATGGTGAGGGGTTTGGCAGACCCCTACATGTTTATTAATATAAAAGAAAGGTACAAAAAAAGAGGGGGACATAACAGCCATACCACGGAAAAATGATACAGAAACTCTAGAATCTACACATAAACTTACTTCTAGGTCTAAGAGTTTCTGTTTCCTAAACTAAAAATTTGAATACAAAAGAACAATCACAGTTCAACCCTATCTTTGAAAACTAACTTATTCTATCATTTCCTAAGATAAGGAAGTGAGCTCGCATCCAACTTCACTCGCCCTTCTATTTGAGGAGGCAGACCAGCAGAGAGAAAAAATTCATTTACCTTTTGAATTGCAGCTAGTTTAGCCAGTGAATTTGCTACCGAGTTGGATTCCTTGTATATGTGGGAGATTGTGAATTTAAAATCTTTAAATAGCTCCCAATTTTCTCTAATTTGATCTGAGCATCTCCATAGAATTCGAAATTGTCTTGAGATTATTCTCACTAGTACTTGTGAGTCTGATTCAATTTCGGTCTTCAGAATGCCAAAATTCTTGGCTAAATGTAGACCTTGAATTAGATCAACTGCCTCTGCTTGAATGGAGGATTCCGCTTCAATTTGTTTAGCAGAAGCTACAATAGTGCTCCCCTTTGGTTTCTAATAATACAGCCTGCTCCTGCAATACCCTCACCTACAAAAGAACCATCAATGTTCAGTTTAAAAAAATCAAGCAAAGTCCATGTAACAATTCTAGCTGGTTTCTTGATTTTGTTTACAGAACCAACCAATAATTTAGGGACCGTTCCAGCCAAGTCCCAATTCAGATTCAATTTAAATGCAACAGTTATGTCATTGATCTGCACTAGAATTTGTTTAAACATGAAGATTTTGTTTGGTTTTATTCCTTCAAGGTAATATTTGCTTCTAGAACACCATATAAACCAGATGAAAACACATGGAATGATTCTCATAAGTTCCAGCAGTGATACATGACACTCAAAATAATTCCAAAAGAAGAATATATCCCAAAGAAATTCAAACTTAATATTGCTTAGGTTGACATAGAGTGAATCATATCCCAAATCTTTTTAATGACAGTGCATCTATTAAAGCTATGGTGGATAGTTTCTCCAGCTTTGAAATAGAAGCAACATCTTGAAGGAATATTGAAATCAATATCCTCTAAAACATCCGGAAATGCCAACAATTTATTAAGAAGTTTACAATTCATAAATTTCATTTTGTTGGGCAAAATTGAAGACCATAGATGATTAAAGGAAGGAACTACCATTTTCTTCTTTCTAACTAACTGATATGTAAATTTTTAACTAAAATCTCCATTTTGAGTTAACTTCCAAATCAGAGAATCATCATAATCAGAAAATGTTTAATGTCTTTTTCCAGTATAGAAATGATATGATTTGGAAAATGAGGTTTGAATTGTTGAGTTAAGGATGATTTGTTTTGAACAAACTTAGCTATTGACATTTCAAGAAAGGGTAGGAACCTTCAATCATTTTAGTTTTAGTTTTGACGATTGAGATTATCCTTGGAGGAGTGTTTTTAGATATGAAAAAAGAGAATTATTCAAAATTGACTTTTTGACCTGAGGCTAATTCATAGGATTTTAGAAAGCTTACTATAATTTCAATGCCAGCTTTTGAGTATTTCATCAGTATTACGGTGTTATCAGCATAAGAAAGATGAGTTATTTTGTTCATTTGTGCTAAAAGTTTATAGTATTCCATTTCAGAATATCTGAAAAGAAAATTAAGGTTCCTTGATTAGGATTCAGCCATTAAGTTGAACAACAGAGGGGAAAGAGGGTCACCCTATTTAAGGCCTTTGGTGCCTGGGAAGAAACATACTAACTTTCCATTTATTAAGATTGAGAAATAGGATGATTTTAGATGAACCATTATCATATTAAAATGTTACCATAAATATGTATATCTCATTGCAATAAATAAAAGAAAATTTCAAATTACCTAATCAGTCTCACTATTTATAAAATATCCTCATTTAACAGTTAACCAGTCTAAAACAAGACTTTTTCATATATAATAAATACTATGAGAAAGTCTTAGGAAATGCGGCATTTCATTAAGTTTATTGACAGTACACAGTGGCTTTTACCTTAAATGTTGTAATTTTTTATAAAATTTTAATAATGTATTTTAAAATTTAAAACAAGTAATAATATGTATTTCAAGGTGAAAATATAAAAACATGTAATATAAAA
>JAULKK010307910.1:0-12124 GCA_032355705.1 Rubia peregrina
ATGAAAAGTGCGGAAGGCGAGATATATTGTAGAAGAATGATTTTTTTTTGTTGAAACTAGATTATTTATATTTTTTGTGCGCTGCTCATTTTTCGGACTGAAATATGTTGACACGGGTTTGAAAAACGTATTTTGAACTGTGATTTTGTTGGAGGTGTAGTTAGATGAGTTTTTTCTACAAGGGAAATGTATTTAATCGACCCTCGAAATGTGTGCGACGAAATGTGTACAGTGAAAAGACTTCACATATCGTGAAATCACCGTAATGTTGTGGCTAGTTTAGTCTTCTCCGTTATGGGATCGTGCTGAATTGAACTGTCCTCAATCGTAACCCATTTTTTATTACAACGGTAAGTTTTATTCGAAGGAGTTGTAGTTTCCTATGCAATGTACATGAGTTACATTTTACGGTGCTGAATGATAATCCTTGTTTGCAAGTTGCATTATTTGTTGTTAATTACCATGTTGCAGTTCTACGATGTTTTTGATGTTGAACTTGTATGGAGGGGGTGTGATCAAGTATGACGTGAATGTGGGTGTGTATTATGATCCACCCGTAGCTGACAAACACGTTACCCTCAAGCGAAGGTTAAGCCACTCACAATTAGTTGATGTAATAGTGACACGGCTTGGTATTCACTGTGATGGGTTTTTTCTGCGGATTTTCTTCCGCTTACCCCAGACAACTGCTTCGGGTATGCACTATCGATGTTTTGAGCTACAAGATGATGACACCACCTCGACATTCTTTGACATTGTGGACGGAATTTCCCTTCCAGTCGTTGATCTTTACGTCCAGTTGGAAAGGTTACCGCATACCTCCGAGCACGCAGCTGCAGGTGGTTATGGGACGTTTATGTCTCTGTTGAGCAATGTCGAGAGCTATACATCGACAAGCTGCCCTCCCGACCCAAGCGCTAAATATTCCCAAAGTTTTGTGGGTGGGTCAAGTCAGACAGGGTATGTTGCGCTCCACTGCTCCCAGCCGTCCACTAGTGCCGGCACTCACGGTCAAGTAGCAGGCGCAGAGGACGGTGATAATGAGGACACTGACGGTGGGGAATGCGGAGAAGAAAGTGAGGATGATCAATCATTTTCTACTGATTCGAATCCGGGGGATGATGACGACATCCCGATATACCCAAGCTATGTTCCCACTACATTCCAGCAAATATGGGATCCGAATACGAGGACGTTGTTCAGGGATTACGGAGGTCCCGCCGAGGAGGGATATGATCCTATAGACCGTGGGATAATTCTATCAAATTATGATCAGGCAACCGGTGAAGTCACACTGGGTATGCGTTTTCGGACGAAACCCGAACTGGTAGATACAATATCCCGATGGAATTTGAAGGTGAACCGAGAACACTGTGTCATGGAGAACAAGTCGCGTACTTGGTACGCGAAATGTAGAGCAGTTGTGGAGGGAATCGGTAGTTGTCACTGGATTGTGAGAGCCGGCATGAAGTCGTACCACGGGATGTGGGAGATCACAAAATGGGCTGATAGTCATTCTTGCATTGGTGTCGGACGGTCGGATGGGAACATCAATGTGTCATCGTTGATGATCGCCGCTCCATTCGATTTCAAATTGAGTCCAATCCCCCCTTCAAGGTGAAGGATGTCATCGAGCATATGCTTAAGGAGCTGAAAGTGACCATCTCGTACAAGAAGGCGTGGTACGGACGGGAGAAGGCTATAGCTTTGGCATTTGGCACCTGGGAGGAGTCCTTCGAGAGGTTGCCAACTTTTATGGATGAGCTGGTCAGAGCTAATCCTACCATAGTTGTTGATTGGGCTAACCTCCCAGACATAGTGCATGGGCAGGGGTGCCGTAAATTCAAGTTCGTGTTCTAGGCATTTGGTCAGGCTATTGAAGCCTTCCGCCAATGCAGGCCAGTGGTTAGTGTGGATGGGACCTTTTTTAAGGGAGCTTATGAGTCCGTAATGCTAGCTGATGTTATGAACGATGCTAATGATTCCGTATTGCCAATTGCATTCGCAATAGTAGACGTTGAGATGAATGAGAGTTGGGAGTGGTTAATGCACAAATTGAGAGAGCATGTGGTACGTGAAGATTCTAGGTCTTTTCACATTCGTGGAGGGATCCTGAATGCCATGACGCGTACGAAACGATGGATGGAGCCGGCCAGACACCATCGGCGGTGCTTGAGGCATTTCCAGTCGATCTTCCTCAGTGCGCACGGTGGGAAGTTCAAAAGCAAGCATTTGAGGACCCTGTTGTGGCAGCTGGGTAGTGCAAGGTAGGGCTGTAAGTGGCGTGAGTTCAAGCGGGAGATGGATGAGGTCAAACTCACAGCCTGAGTTTGGTTGGAAAAACATGACCGCAGCAAGTGGTATCTCACGTTTGATGGAAACCGTCGGTGGGGAATTATGACAACCAATATATCAGAGAGCTACAACAACAGCTTGCGACACGCAAGACATTTACCCATAACTGTTTGTATCAATGCTACATTCAAACGGACTGTTGAAATGTTAGCTTCTAGGTATACGGAGGCGACGAAGTGGATATACGTTTACTTTACGACACTGTTTCTCTAATTGCATTTCAACAACAAGAAGTTAGAATGATGTAAGTCATCTTATGCAGTTCTTTGTTGCCTAGCAAAATTTGGAAGAGGTTCGAGAAGAACGACAGCAGGGGTCAGGGACATGTGGTCGTGAACTTGCAGATTTATAGGGTTTCGACGAGGACCTTCGAGGGCGGTGTGGTTGAACGTAACTACACTATGAAATACTCTAAGAAACAGTGCAGCTGTCAAGAATGATAAATTTACACACTTCCTTGTTCCCATGCTTTGGGTGTTTGCACGAAAATGCAAGATGATCCTAAAAACCTTTGTCATAAGGTATATCACACATTGATCTACATATCTCAATAAAATGCGGGTTTCAATCCCACCCGAGATCCTGTGCTATGGCAACCAGCGAACTGGAGGTTGGTCCCCGACACCGAGAAGTTCCGGGACAAGAGACGTGGCCAATTTGTGAAGAGGAGGATAAAGAATCAAATGGATGAGAGAGTTCCTGGTCAACGGAAAGGTGTCCATGGACGTCGTCCTTCTTAGGATTGTGTTGTTAGTGAGGAGCCCGGGGACATGTTCAGTTTTCACATTTTCTACGCATTATAAGTTTAGACGGTTACAACACAATGTAGTATCATGATGGCAAAAAAATAATTAACTTATATAATATCATCTTATCATTTCAATTGTTGCACCATATTCTGCCGAGTGATATTTACATTATGGACTTCGTCTACAAGTCAATGTTAACATTCCTTTCATTTTTTTCGCAGGTATACTAGATGGAGCATCCAGGATGGGTCGATGAAGATTTGCTTTTCCTTCACACGGAGCATCGGGCACACACAATCTACAAGGGAGACTTGGATGATACAGCCCCGCAGGTCAGACGGTGCGATGGGGCCTGTTGGGATTTTGAGATCCTGGAAGAGGTACTATTTCACGTTCGTAGGGTAGGCTTCCAGGGCCTCTTGGATTCAGCTGCAATTGACATAAACCATTCGCTAATCACGACGTTAGTGGAGGGATAGAGACCTGAGACCCACATGTTTCACCTTCCGGTGGGTGAGGCAACCGTCACTCTACAGGATGTGGGCGTCATATGAGGGTCTCCCAATCGATGGTGTGGCCATCACCGGTATTGACCATAGAAAGTCGAGGGTTCAGTGGCAGACAATATACACTGACTTCTTCGGGGCCACACCCTCATTGGATGCCATTAAAGGAGGCCACATTAAGGCCTCTTGGTTGGGTGATGTTCTACATGATCCACTTCCTCCTAATGCAATGGATGTTGATTTCCAGCAGCGAGCGAGGATCTTTATTTTACTCCTGCTTGGTGGAATGCTGATGTCTGACACTTCGGGGTATCAGGTCCCCCTCTTGTACTTGTCACTGATTTTGGATTTAGATGCCGCACATCAGTTCAGTTTGGGGAGTGCCATACTGGCACATTTGTACAGAAGCTTGTGCGACGCCGTAATCCCCCAGGCGAAATCCATTGCCGGGCCACTAGTACTCCTACAGGTAACATTGCTATTTTAAGTTTTTATTTTCCAACACTTCGATAGCAAGCGTTGACGATATATTCACCTACTTCTTGCACCATCCTAGTTGTGGGCGTGGGAGAGAATCCCACCAATTCTTCCAGCAGGCCGACTACCAGTCACCAACAATATGATTGCCGCCGGGTCCAGGTTTTTCTTCTATAACTTAAAACATACAATCTAATGCATATTCCTAACTATGGAGTACTAATGTTGTTTCCCTCTACCCCATGGTAGGTGGAGAGACCGACATGATTTATCTCGATCACCCATGCATGTGCTTCGAGTGTATCGTGACCAGTTGGCAATTCTACAAGATAGACGGGTACACAATCCTGCCGTTTCCTTCACTACAGTGGAAGTGAAACTCATTGACGTCCTTATCATTCCAAACTATTTCTACTATTTGCAGTTCATTTGGCAGCCGTACTCCGAATCACTCCTACAGCATCTACCGCCGTACTGTACAGCCGGTAGGAACAACTGGTTGTTGGTCATAAACCTCATCTGCTAGCACATTGTCGAGGGCCATCACGTTCACCGTGTCCTCTGGCAATTTGGATTCATCCAACCAATACCCGTCCAGTTGGTGCCGAGGGATGATCACAAAAGTCTACACTCGAGAGACCGTCGGGGTCGATCAAATGTTGGTTGGCAAGTTATTTTGCGGGACTATGTCCAGTCGTGGGAGAACCGGGCAAACAACATAGTCCTCATCTCTCCAGACTGGCAGATCCTTACACACCGGCTGGGGAATACATGGAGTGGTACCTCCGCAACACCGTGACCAAGATTTATCGACCAGGAAGGCCCCCAAACAGTCACTGAGGGGTTCCAGGGAGATGGGGAAACTTTGGAATATTTGGTAAATACATGACATTTATTCATTCCGTTTCGTCTAACATTTGAGTGTTATTTGTGCAGATGCAGGTTCTGTCCAGGATGCGGCAGCTGAACGACATTGATTTGGATGCATGTCCCCCCACCGTATGCAGACATTATCAAGGACAACCTCGAAATAGCCACAACTTCCCTCACATATGTGCATGAGCCCTGCATAGTGCATTACTATCAGCCACATGCGCACCCCGATGGACCTCTGCCGGTGTCCCGTACAACGACATCAGAACCCACCGTCTAGCTCCACCCGGTAAACAAGGTGGTCGTCGACGGTACCCTGTAAGACCTCCACCTCCCATTGGTTTTTGTGAGGCGGGACCTTCGCATGCTAGCGCAACCTACGAAGAACCCTCAGATGCGGACCCTCACACTACACCACTTCTCCGCCCCATTATGCCGCATACCTCACACCACCTAGTAGTCATTACCATTTGTCTATGACTACTACGTTCGATCCATCTGGAGGAGGTAATTCAGAATATGGAGAACCTGAAGACGAGATGGAGGAGGATCCAACGGAGGGATTCCATGATCAAGACTTCGCAGCATCTGCTCAAGTGCCGGTACCCTGACGCACATCCTGCACTATACGGCCACTGCCATGTGGAACTGGTGGGAAAATATGTGGAGGGTGACACTAGCACAGTAGATCAGTGTTCAAATTCTATTGTAGTCATTTTTCGTACATGTCTGCTAATCAATGATGTTCTACATGGTTGCCTGTTTCCATCATCCACAAATTTGATAAATAATAATTCGACTAATATACTGTATCAAATAAAGAACATAATAATTACCGACCAATGGACTATGTCCGCAATTACGGTGGCCAAAATGCATCCCAAATTAAAACGGTGGTCAAATTTAAAAATTGTACATGTAATACGACCGTAAAAATTTAAAAATGCAACCTTAAATATCTCTAGTTACATTTAATAATGCCACATAAAAAATTAATATTTAGAAAATAGATGTTAGGAGAAATCTAACACTATCTCACATGATATATTTAGTATTTACATAATAATTTATATTTCCAATCACAGTTTACAAAGTTTGACTCTCAAAAGGTAAATAGGTAATTTAGAGCGGGGCTGAGGGAGTGTACATTTTTCACAACATATATTTTTCCAAACCAATGTCGTTCTTCTACAATATATGTCGCCTTCCGCACTTTTAATTTAAAATGGGTATGAAAAATCGAATTCTAACAAAGTATATTTCTTAAACAAAACCAAAAAAATTCAAAAAAAATTTAAACAAAAATGTTAAGAATGCATGCTGTATATGCCTTTTTCTTCCCCATTTTCTTTTTCAAAATTTAACAAAAACAAAATTAAAAATAATTAACAGCCCATGAGGACACATTCCTTGAATGCGTCTTCACCCCCTCAGTATCCAAACTGGAGAATAACCCCATCAAGCATCCAGCTTTCAAAGATCCACACCCCTCCAAGCAAGCGGTCGACAACGGAATCATCGCTGACTTTCTGGTCGCAAAAGCATTTTGTGATTTGGAGCCAATCTACACTTACGAGGGAACTTACGACATCAATACGCTGGTAACTGGCAGGTAAGTTACCGGTATAGCTAACTTCAAGCCAGCTCCTACTAGGAAGCAGAGTCGCTTGTAATCCGCTGTTTATATGTTGTTTCTTACAAAATAAAGCATACAATAAACTGGTTATTTTTATTGTATGAGGGGTGGGATTTGTCATTTGAAAAAAATTCTATAAATTTAAAAATGGGTGATTTATTAGAATGAAGAAAGAAAGAATGGATTGTGATGAGACGGTATTTGTATGTTTTTTTAGCACAATTAGCACCCATCTTCGTATGATTTTGTTATTGGTTGGTTAGATTATTGAGTGTTTTATATTATAGGGGTTTAAAAATCACTTAGTGTGGTTATTTTCACCAACTTGCCTATTTTATGAATCTTTTGTAGACTAATGTGTTTTTCATCTATGAGTTGGTCAAATTTGCCTATTTTGTGAGATTGATTGGAGTCATTGAATATAATGATAGACGAATGATTTGATTAGAAGAAGAAAGAAGAATGAAGACCAAGTTTTAAAGCTAGCCATTCACGTGGCACGCACCGTGTCACTTAGTTTGCCCAGAAGACATGTCCTAGGGAACAACATACTGTGTAACTTTACACGATCCAAGTTGTTCAGAAGTTCAAATGGCTAGAAAATCGCATCCCAAGAAACATACCTTGTAATTTTACACGATCTGTGTTGCTTCATTTTCTCAAGGCCCAGGGAACGGACCGTGTAATTTACACGATCCTTGCCAGGAAATTGGGCACGGCCTCTGCCAGTTTAATTGACTAGGGTTAACCGCGACTTTTTTTAAAAATCTTTCTGTCCATTTGATAAAGTAGGAAGTTGGATATGAAGATAGAAAATTGTAAATTTTCACTCTCTTTTCATTTATTTAATCTTTATTATGCTTTCTAAACTCATTTTTTTGGGATTTTGTTAGATTGGTATACTTGCGAGCATTTGCAAACACGTTTAACTAACTATTTGTGAGATTTTTTGGATTCATTTATCTCATGTCTTTATAATCATTATTACTATAATTCATTGACTATGATTATGCATGATTAATGTTAGTGTGTACAACTAATTGAGATTGTTGCATGATTTAGTACTAGGTTCAGGAATGAATCTAAGAATGTTTTGTCTTTTTGTCAAGTTTTGTTAAAGGTCAATGTGAAGTTATGTTGAGAAGTGACAGCTAGGCATAATTTTTGGTTCTTTGATTTTATTAGTCTAGAGGGATTAATTGAATTAGTCTATCAATGATACGGGAGTTAGTCGACCACATAATGTCAGTAATGATTTCATCTTGTTGGGAGTGCAGGCTAATTTTGAAGGTCATATCTCGTTGTTTGAGATAAATTAGGTCGGATAAACTCATACGGGTTAAGTAATGGGATTCTAATGCTATAAGTGGCACAAGATGGGTTTAAAGTGGGTGTTCACGGTGGAGGTCCGACGAGTCATGCTACTCTTATGTTTGATTCACTACACGCTGGGAGCAATTTTATTAACCACGAGAGTGAGGGCAAGAGGTGATCAGTGATAGTGCATCTCTAGCTATACGTGAGGATGAGATTGTTTGACAAGGAATCTAGAATCAAATCTAAATGTTAAACATGTGATGCAAATGCCCTCAATGCTCGTGTATAACATATTTGCATAGTTCTTTAATTTTGCATGTTATTACTCTATAGACCAATCACTCATACAAACCCCTCTCCGCGCGCACATTTGGTTACTAACACATACACTTGGTGATGCTTGTGTATTCAATTATGCAAAACTATCCCTTGAACCCCTTTGGTCTCTAAAGACGACGCCCGAACTTACCACTGTCTACTGTTCTTTGTAGTTAGGAGTTAGGAGTAATTAGGGAAGCAACATATAAATCTTATCTTTGACTTCTCGTGCCCCGGGTTATTCTAAACAATGCTCCATGGTGCCCATCATATATTGGTGCCATTGTCGTGGAGCTAGGGTGTGTTTTCTTGATAGTTAGTATAAGTAGTTGGTAAAATAGTTTCTTTTGTTTGAGTCTTTGGGTTTTGATAGTTGCTAAGGTGAGCTCGGTTTGCATTTTTTTTCTTTCTATTATCGTTATCAAGGGTTGGAAACTTCATTAAATGGATGTTCACAACGGCATCTAACATGGCGTTCATGAGAGGAAGGTTTATATGCGCCTATCTACAGGTTATACTATTTCATATCCAAACCTAGTTTGTAAGTCACGGAGAGCATTGTACAGTGCTAATTAGGCTCCTTGCAATTTATTTTCTAAATGCGTTGTAATTCTATGTCTGTTTGGTTTTGTGCAGAGTGAGGGTTATTATTCCTTTTTCTCATTTACTCATGATTCTATCTCTTCGCATGTTCTTATTTATGATGATGATTTGATCATTAATGGCATTACTTCTGTCATTAAGACTGAGTTCAAGTCCTACTTAAATGGTTGTTTTCACATGAATAATTTTTTTCCTCTTAATTATTTCTTGGGGATGATCTGGTGGTGTGTTTTTATCATAGTGGAAATACATTCTCTCAGATTATGGTATGTTGGATACAAACCTTCACGGTTTCCTATGGATCAACAACATGACTTGGAGCGCGTCAAGCGCCCGCCTTATCAGGATCTTTTTTAGAATGAACGTCCTACCGTTTGTCTAATTTATTTTTCTAACATTCGTCCGGAGCGTAGTTTTTCTATTCATATACTTTCTTAGTACATGCATACTCAATGTTTTACGCATTGGCAAGTTGTGTTATATTGAGAGTTACCCATCCTATTTTCTCTTTTTACATGCTAAGAGTTCTTTATTTATTTCTTATTGTGATTTTGATTGGGCAACACGTTCTCTTACATGTCTAACTATAACGGGATATTTTATAGTACTGGGTGAATCACTTATTTTGTGGAAGGCAAAGAAGTAGTCGTCTGTTTCTCGTTCTTCTACTAAAGTTAAGTATTGTGCAATAGTTGAGAGTCATCAGAGTTAGGTTCTCTTTTTATGTGCTAAGATTTCTTTTCAATTGATTTCTTTTTGTGATTTTGATTAGGCGACGTGTCCACTTACACTTCGTTCTATAAATGAAAATTTTGTAGTGCTGGTTGAATCACCTATTTCGTGGAAGACAAAGAAGTAGCCGGTTGTATCTCGTTCTCTTGGTGAAGCTAAGTATCGTGCTATAGTTGAGAGTCATTCGGGCTAGGATATCTTTCTATTTTCTAAGAATTCTTTTACATTTGATTTCTTATTATGATTTTGATTGAGCGAAGTGTCTTCTTACACATCGTTCTATGACTAGATACATTACAGTGTTGGGTGAATTATCTGTTTTGTGGAGGACAATAAGTAGCTGATTGTTTCTCATTCTCTCATTGAAGTTAAGTATCATGCTATAGGTCTTTCCTGTTGTGAGCTACTAAGACTAAAATATGTTTTTCTTAATTGGTTATTGGTTATTCCTTTCCAAATCGCATACTTTGTGATAATTAAGCATCAATCCATATTGTAGCAAATTTGATGTTTCCTTAGCGTACTAAACATATTGCGATTGATTATCATTTTGTTCATGAATGTATATAGTCTGGCGAAATTGTTATGCATTATATTCACACTTTAAATCAACCTGTTTACTTGTTTACTAAAACACTTTATGACAACAATTTCATATTTTTATTTGCTAGTTGGGTATTCTTGATACTCATGCTCGACTTGACATTAGTGGAAAATTGGTGATTAAAGGTGGTTTAAATGTACCAGAGAAGGCACATTTCAGGTGCATTTTCTAACTCCACCTTTGATAGTCACCGATCAAAAGCGGTTTGATTATGATCCAAATTCAGTTCTTAATTTGGAACTTGAATCTAGATCCTAAAAAAAATAAATCTCCACCTGTAAATTTAGATATGGAAACGAAGCACTTATTTGAAACCAATCCACAACCAATCTGACTTGTTTGCAACGAAGCCATCGGCAAAAGGGACTTCTCCAGGCGCATTGCATTGGAGAAACTGGAACAGAGTGATGGAGGGACTGGAATAGTGCGACAGAGGGATTCCAGCGAAGGAACTCCAGGTGGTGCGGCGGTGGGACTTTTCTAGGCAGCGTAGCGGAGGAATTTCTCCAGGCGGCGCAACGGAGGAAATTCTCCAGACGACGTGGCAGCGGTGCTAGAGCAGGGAGGCGAAAGGTTGAGAAAGGGAGAGGGAGAGATGAGGGTGGTGGGCTTGAAGGAGAAGCTCAAGTAAGGTGGAAGGTTGAGAAAGCTGGAGAGGGAGGCGTGAAATCTAGAAAATAACTAAGGAGAAAACTCTAAAATATAGTATGTTTTTTTATATAGTGGGTTAAAAAGCCCAACAAAAGCAGCTCATTAAAGGATGAGACCACCTTTAGTCGATTTAAAACTGTCTTTAAAATGAAAAATGAGACTTAATTGCGAGGGAGTTCCGAATTTGGAACCTGATTCAGTTCTTAATTAAAGGCGGTTCCTCTGAAACCGCCTTTGATTGCATGCCTTTACGCACTCATTTTCCAATAGTGATAGGAGGTATTAAGGATATTTTGTGGAATTTCTTTCCTTGAAAAATGATTATAAATGATAGTTTTTTTATATGAATAATTTTTTGTAAGGAAAGTTATACTTGCTAGGTTTCTTATAGATTGTAATTTCATTAACTTTTGTTGTCCTATACATTGTGATTTTTGAATGAAATAATCCTTTCATACTTCCAATACTTTACAAATACTTAAAAAATTGATATTCTTTAATGGGTGAATTACGTTTTTGACCCTATAAGTTGGTTGAAAGTGCAAAAATGACCTTGTAAAATCTGAAAGTGCAGAAATGACCCTATGTTTTGGTCAAAATTGACAATTTGACCATGAAAACCAAATTCTGGCGGAAAATGACCATAACACCCCCTTTGGAAAAAGGAATTTTCAAAAAAAAATGTGAAAAGACAATATTACCCTTCCTAAAAAGTCAACGATATCGGTCAACGCCGGTCATTGTCGTCTTTTCATATTTTCTGGAAATTTTTTTTCTAAAACTTTCAGAAAATATGCAAAGACGACATTGACCGACGTTGACCGAATTGACCGGTATTGACCCTATGGCGTTGACTTTTTACCATCATCGTTGACTTTTTAGGAAAAAAGATATTTTCAGGAAATATGCAAAGGCGACATTGACCGGCGTTGACCTGTGACATTGACTTTTTACCGGCAATGTCGTCTTTTCATATTTTTGTGAATATATTCCTTTTCTAAAAAGTCAACGATCCAGGTAAAAAGTCAACGTTGCAGGTCAATGTCATCTTTGCATATTTTTTGAAAATTTCCCCTCTTTTTTTTCTTCTAAAAAGTCAACGATGCCGGTAAAAAGTCAACGTCACAGTTCAACGCCGGTCAATGTCATCTTTGCATATTTTCTGAAAATTTCCTTTTTTCTATATAGTCAACGATACCGGTAAAAAGTCAACGCTGCCGGTCAATACCACGGGTCAACGGCGGTCAATGTTGTCTTTCCATATTTTCTAAAAAATATTTTTTCAGAAAAATATGAAAAGGCG
>JAULKK010307920.1:0-12124 GCA_032355705.1 Rubia peregrina
GTGTTTATAAGTGTTACCAAGTTTGTTGATTCTTTGAACTTAATGTCATTAATGGGATACCTTTAGGCGTTGAACGAGTAAAGGGATCATCAGTGAGGTTTAGCGAGAGATGTCGAATTCACTCTCGTAAACTACCATCAGAGAGGAATTAGAGGTTTACCTCCACAATAAGTAGTAAAGGTGTTAAATAGGTTACATGTTCGATGATAGATAGAAGGCTTCAAAGTATAAGTCAATTTCCCCCGAGATTCCATAATTCATAGTTAATCTCATTTTAGTTCTTGTAAGCTTCGTAGTTTAACTTGTCTTTCAATTGTTAACTTAGAAAACCAAACCAAAACCCCTCCTCTTTATGTGCTTTTATATATACATATATCTATATCCAGTATAATATTTACTATTATATAAGCAAACATTTAAGAATATCCCTTGTTTCTGTGGACAAACCCTACTTGCCACTATCTACTTAGTTGTAGTTAGAACGCATTTAGGGCTATAAATATCATCTTTGAGAGTTATGGCGACGGCCTCCCATGTTCTCTTCCCCATGTGAGTATTCCTGCCCTTCCTTTTCTGGCTCCTTTTCTGCTTAATGGGCTATCTCCAGTTCTTTTTTCGTCTATTTCATTTTCCAACTTGTTGTTGTTTGCTTCCTTTATTCTAATGAACTTTTCTACAGTCTTTTGGAGGTCTCTTTAGCTATCCGAGATGTCTGTCGTGAGTTTCTTTTAAAACTCCCCTGATCTCATGTCGTTCATGAATACTCCTAATGACATTTGGTGTGTGAGATCCTTGGCCTCCAGACTTTCTGTGACAAAGCGATTGTGATAATCTGCAATGCTCTGCGAAATGTTCATCAGGTCTGCAAATGTCTTTGTGAACTTCTATTTTTGGTAGAATCTACCCACGAACTGATATGATAATTGGATCCAACTTCGTATGCTTCTACGGGGTAGGGTATCATACCAAACTATCATTGTTCCTGCTAGGAAAATTGGGAAAGCTTTGTATACCAATTGGATTGGCACATCTTGAAACCTCATGCTTGTCTTGTAGGAGTGCAAGAATTATTTTTGGGTCAGTTTTTGGGTCATACACCTTGAGATAGATTGGTAGCTTGAATCCATTTGGCATTGCGAAGATTTGCAAGCCTTCCATTAGGTGTGAGTGTTCAGCTTCATCTTTGACATCGTATTCCATGTCATCCATTTGAACGTCACTGATTTTGTTTGTCATCTTCTTTCCTTTATTGCTTTTGACTTTTCTTTCCATGATCATTTGGTCCATGGTGGAGTTGACGAATTACTTGTATAGGTGCTCTATGTTAGCTTCTAAGAAAACTGCAAAGGCTCTTTTTTCCTGTGTCAATGTGTGGCGAGGACACTTGCTCATCATCTAACTCCTAAATGCCCCATGTATTTACTGGAGGAGTTGTCTTAGTGGAGGTGGTGTTGACTTCATCGGTTCTCTGTGCATGTTAGCTTAGCTTCTAGTCATCATGGTTCAGGGAAAACAATTGACTTGATATTTTTGTCTCTATATATTGTGCCACTGATGTGGTTTGGATTCTAGAACAACTATGACCTTGGGCTGCAAGAAGAGCTCCTGTAAGAATCTCCCGTATTGTACCCGGGAGAAAGTCTCTGATGATAAAGTTAGTATTTATCGTTGAATGCTATTGTAGTTACTTACCTTGGTTCTTTCATCTGGCTTCCATTTATAGGGTTAATTCCCCCAACATTCTCGATTTTTTGTGCCCACGCTGGATATGCCGACTTACCTGCTATCATGGGCCTGATTCCTAATTCGTTGCTATTGCGTTGTGTTACACGAGGTTATCTCTTGCAAGCTCATGATTTTCACAGTGTATTATACGAAGTTATCAATTTGTGCTCTTTTAATGGTTCTTGCGCGGTGGTCTTTTATGTTTGCTATGCATGGTGCCTCACTTTCTTTCCTTTCCTGCATACTTACCAATCATATACCACCTCTGTATAGTTAAGCATTGGAAATGTAAATCCAGCATCATCCACCATCACCCGATACAATTGATCCACCTCACACTGACACCAGCTAAGACCTCACTCTATCTTTGGTATAAGAGGTAGATTGTGCACATGACTAGGATTGCAATATTGCACTCGTTTGTACCCCCATACCTCTCAAACTCACAGGCAGCTTCCGCGACCTCAACAACAAAGTCAAAGAAACCCCGAAAACTGAGTACCTGGCAAACCAAAGTCTTTGCTTACCCATGAGCATTAAACCGCACATTCTATAAAGGCATATCTTATAGGCCTTGCGCTTCTTCCTAGGACAAACGAAGATGATCACGAGCACTCTCTAACTCAACCATAAGGTCACCATCAATCCGAATAACATGTGCAAGACCTCTCAAGTGATGTTCTAGAGCAAAAAAATTATCCAAAGCCTACAAACATAAAATATAACAACAAATAATGCTACAACGTCACAACCATTGAGACATTAACAAGGTGACCATATATCAATTTAGAATGATGTAACACTCGGACACAACCTTATCGCCATGCACACACATCTCAGTCGTAACCACACTAGATCCTTTCCTTTTCTCCTAGGGCCCCTCGACTCCTTAACAAGGACCCGCAGAAAACCCATCAACACTAGTTAACGAAGGCTCCCACTGTTTAAGCTCTAAATCAATGGCCCGGAGAAAGACAACTTGTCAACTGTTGCAGGTACAAAAATATAGCTGCAAGTGGTGGAATAACGAAAGTCCCAAGTTCAACCTTGGGCCCTAGCTTACTCCAATGAGCAGTTACAGGCCCATAAAATGCAATTCTAGAAAGTCCCATACCAAAGGAGTGGGGTGGGGGTGGTGGGTTAAAATTCCAGGATTGGAAGAGAAGTCAATAAATGCATTGTCGGCATCAACCTAAGAAAGATGCCACGCATACCTATGATTTGGGGAAGAAAACACAAAACCATATGGAACCACCCGTTTTGGGAAGGACAATCACCCTTGAATTCCAAACCCACAAAGGAAATTAAAGACAATCCACACTTAACATCTCAAGCAATTTATATAGTGGCACCCTTACAGATAAAATTACAAACACACCCAACTGACACAACAATTAACATACCAGGAGCTGCAAAAAAAACAAAAAAACTATTACATGGACGGTGCCTTGAAAACATCAGGCCCATGGATTATATCGCCCACATGATGATTACAAAAACCACACATATCCCAACTCAACCACCTCAATAGATGCACTTACATGCGAAGTGTCTCACAACAGTCAACATACAAAAGTCCAATGGCTAATCTACACAAAGTTACTAACTCAACCATCCACATCAATATGAGGCTTATGGTATGGATAGGCCACGTAAGAAACCCATCAAACTACGCAGAGTGTAAGCAGGGTGCTCAAGCTGATGAACCAATGACGTTACCTTACTGGACCACCCAAAGCCAATAATGCGTTAAACATGCACCAGGCCACAACCGCATACATTCATCACGATAAGCACGATCTACGGATCGTAGCCCACCACAACCACCACGTTAGCCCTCGGGAACACATCCTACATGGGTAAGTGTTACCTAGAATATAGGAAGAATGGACCTATAAATAACCGAGGGATAAAAGAGCCCAGGTTACCAACAACAACAGCACAAACATTATTCATTGCTCCAAGACACTGATTTTAGTATCAAAGTTTTAACCCCGGATCAAATATGGGAGATTCTTGCATGTGAAAAATCATAGCATTCAACACCGATGAGAGTCGCCGATATCATTTAGGGAGTCCAAACCACATCAGGTTTCCTCTGCCCTAGCTGACAGTTGCCTCTTGGAGGTGGATCGGTTGCAATTGGTGTTGGGCGTTTCGTGCATTTCAGGAGACTCTCCTTACTTCTGGTTTCCACCATGATTCACAGAGTACAATGTTGACCTAAAAGATAAGGTCCTCATAGATGGCGCCACTGATATAATTTGGTCCCCTTGAATGATAATGGCAACCGTGGTCTACGCGGAAGCTGGGTTGTTTTCACCTGATAGAATCTCCCGAATTGGATCCGAGGTAAAAACACAATGCTTAAGTCGGTGTCTTCGAGCAACAAATGATATTAGTCTCTTGTTGTTCTTACACGGGCTCTTTTGTCCCTCAATTATTTATATGTTCGTTCTTCCTATATTTTAGGTTGCACTCACCCACGTAGAATGTGTCCCTGAGGGCTTACGTGGTAGCTATATATGGTGGACCACGATCCTTAGATCGTGGTTATCATGATGATTGTATGTGGTTATGGCCTGATATGTGTTTCATGCGTTGCTAGCTTTGGGCGGTCTAGCGAGGTGCTGTCATCGGTTCGCTGGCGTGAGAACCTCGTTTGCGCTTTGATTAGTTTGGTGGGTTGTGTATGTACCCTACCTATACGAGAGTAGATATCCCTATATTATGTAGTCGCGGCTTAGGAATTCGTCCAACATCGCTTCGACGTCAGTAGTAGCGGTAACAGTAGCATTGGAGGTGAATTTTCTCGGGCATCGACTGGGTTTGGCTAATGGGGAAAAGGAACGTGAGTTGAGTGGGTAAGAAAGAGAGGAAAATATTTATTAATTATTCATGGCATAAACATCATTTCCTATTTTTTTATTTACATTTTTTCAAGTGGTAAAATAATCTTTTCAATTTTTTTTAAATAAAACCACCAATCGGTGGGGGGTGTTTATTAGGCTCCCCAAACCTTCATCCCTAAACCATTAATCGTAACATTACAGAGTTTATAAACTAAAACTAGACGTTACAGTCGCGCATGTAAGGCAAAAGCGACTCACCTATTTTACAATCGTCGATTATGTTTCTACCCCGAGGATCTCCACCCCCGTGTTAATCCAAGGGTAGCCAGATAATCAATAGAATTATGCACGAGAATACTATAACCATGTAGAATCAGCAAGAAACAGATCCGAGCAGTATGTAGTATCCACTGATCCGATACAAAAGATCCATTATAGTCACTGCCCCACTTCACTTCATTGGCCTATTGTTCTTTGCATTCTCGGGTATCTTCGGGGAACCCGGTTTCATAGTCCACCGTTTCCTTTATAATTATCGTTAGATTTGCGTAAATATCACGATGCTGATTGGATTGGTGATCCTAAGGATCCCAAGTCCACCATTGGTTGTGTATCTTTCATGGCGCCTCACTCATTTCTTGTAATAGTGAGATACAAAATGTTGTTTCTCATTCCTACACAAAAGCTGAGTATCGTGGCTTCAACTACTTGTGAGATTGCTTGGTTGTGGTGGTTACTTACTGATATAGGAACCTTACTTCGTAGTCCTACACCATTAAATTATGATAATCACAACATTATTCACATTGCACGTAATTCGGTCTTTCATGAGAGCACCAAGCATATTAAAATTGCTTGTCATTTTCACTTGCTACCATCTGCAACGTGGTACTATTACACTACCTTTTCTCTTTTCTCTCTAGGATGATGATTTCTTCACGATGGTTCACACCACTACACACTTCCATTTCTTGTCTAACTACTGCGGTAACATCATGTGTTTAGGGGAGGGGGATGTTAGCATTATATATTGAAAAAATGTTTTTATAACCCTACCTACTTGACATAAGTGCTAATATAACCTTCCAGTACCCTAGATAATCAGTGTAAGTGCCAATATAACCCTCTCCGAAAACTTTTAGCCTGAATTTTGTAAAAATAAATTTTTTGCCTTCTGAAAAAAATAAAAACACTAAAAAATAATAGAAAATGACATTATTACCCTCATAGTCATTAATACCCCAAATATTTTCGTCGGACCACCTCTCAAATCATGCATGGGAACCTCTATGTGTTGGACATTATTAAAGTATCATATGTTGCAGCTTCAAGTGTGGATTTGTCATCTTTCTGTTTGAGTCATTCATCCTCATATTTTTATTTATGGCACTCTCATTTAGTTCATGTTTCCGCATCTTTTTACAATTTTTGGTCTCTACAAGTGCTTTTGGAAATTTTCAATCTCATGACATTTTTTATTTTAGTGGTTATAAACTTGTAAGATTTCTAGTGTTACATTTTCGTAACAGTATTTCATCATTTCTTACTCCCTTTGATCTTGTGCATTACGATGTGTGGGAAGGCTCTCCCGTACCTACAAAAGGGGGAACTAGATATTATGTTTCCTTTATTGATCATTTCTCGTCATACTTAGTTTTATCTTATGAAGTATAAATATGATTTCTTTGAAATATTTCATGATTTTACCACACTTATTGAGACACAACATTTTTTTCATTAAGTGTTTTAAGTATGTGTGATTTGAGAGGTGAATACACCTCTAAAGATTCTTTTTCCTTCTTGCTTCTGATAGAACCATGCGACACACTCTTGTACAGATAATCCTCAATAAAATGGTGTTGCAAAGCACTTATTAAGATACAACATTATGCTATCATTAAGTGTTTTATGTATGTGTGATTTGAGAGGTGAATACACCTCTAATGATTTTTTTCCTTCTTGCTTCTGATAAACCATATGACACACCTCTTGTACAGATACTCCTCAGCAAAACGGTGTTGCAAAGAGGAAAAACCATAACCCTGTTGAAACAACTCACTCTTTTTTATTGACAACTGAGGTTCCTAATATATATATATATATATATATATTTGTGGGGGAGGGGAGCCACTCATAGAGTTTTTCATGTTATTAATAAAAGGAAAAAGTGCTATTATGACTCTACCTAATTAATATAAGTGCCAATATAATCTTTCAATAACTGAAAGTACAAATATAAGGATTGATTTGTAAATATAGTTAAAACCAAATGAAATCACCAACTTATAAATATAGCAAGGTGATGGAGATCCTATACTTTTCTCTTAATCTGAATTAAATTGACTTAAACTATAATCAATCAGAGTAAAAATTGCAACAATTATAAATTAACTTAAATTTCATCAAATAAAAAATTGATCAATTGAAATGAATAAAGTGCAATTAAATTAGAAATAAATAAACCGAAGAACAAGCTTGTACGCTATGAAAATGGATGGTATGATTCTGTGAAAAAAATCTAAAGCAGGAAAGGGATGGTATGATTATTGTAGATTAATTTGCTGGATGTTTGTTTTCCAGTGTGAAGTACATTTCTGCTTTCAAGTTTCAAAAATATTATTTCAGAAAAGCTTCCCCCGGCAAGACTACCTTTTCAACGGAATCTCAAAATAAAAATAATACATCAAGAAAATCCTGGACCATCTAAGTTTACTTGCTTTGATTCTTGTCTACTTTTCGTTCCAATTCCATAAGCAAAGAATATATGTTATGATTCTCTATTTGAACTGAAGGGACTTAATGGGCACCCCAAATGCTTTAAAAAAAAAGTAGTCATAGTTAGTGAATACAAGTTGACCTATTGATTGTTCCACTAATATACTCCCTCCGCCGCACTCTAAATTACTTATTTATTTTTTCACGATTTTCAATAAGCACATTTGACCGTAATTTTCTATAGATACTTATAATAATGTGGCATTAAAAACTTATATTTAGAAAATAGATATTTGGCAAATCTAACAATATCACACATGATAGTATTTGTTATTTATGTATAAATTTATATTTATGGTCCAAGTTTAACTCTCAAAGAGTAAATAAGCAATTTAAAATGAGACGGAGGGAGTACGTGCTAATGAACTACAAGATAGAGATAGGTTTGAAGTGTTTCCTTGTAAAGCCTCCACCTCCACGTCAACTTTAGATGGACGGAAATCACCTTTTATGATGGTATGTTTTACGGGGAAATGAGATTACTCGTGCAAACAAATTGTTTATAAGAGTAACCGTGTAAAAGCAAATAAAAAAAAGCTCATATTAAAAAAAAGATGAGCCAAACTTTGGACGACCTGTACATCCAAATTGAGTAGGGACATGGCCAACTGGGCAGTGAATTCCCAGTCTGATGGGCTGCATCCTCCATTGAAGCAAAAAGAAAAAAGAAAACATCAACAGTATCTATCCATTCTTTGGTTTGCATCTTGTAAACGGATATCAGGGATGACATTTTTATCTAGTAGGATCAAGCCCCTAATGTGAGGTGGGAGGGTGGTTATTTGGCTATTTTCAAAGAGGTCCTTCAGATCCTTTAGAGCTGATTTAACCAAGGCATCAACAACTCTATTGGTCTCATAGTAGACAATCAGGATTTTCTAAAAATATTAGTCACAAACACAGAGCAAAATGTTGGATTTCATATCTTTGCAATCTATGGGAAGCATAATAGACATCTTAGAGCATCAATGTTTCAGGCACTCCCACAAACAACTGAGGTTAATCCCATACCTGCAATTTTTGCAGGGGATTTTAATGTGACTATGACTATTGCTAAGTACAAAGGCAGATGCACCCCTGACCTTAATAGCATTCTAGATTTTGATTCTTACATTCAGTCCTCAGGATTAAATGACCTAACAACAGCGGGGGACCTTTTTACCTAGACTAATGGAAGATGGGGGGACACATAGGGTATGTAAGAGATTAGATAGGATAATGGCTAATGCACAATGGAATGACATATACCCTAATACATCCATACATGTACTAAATAGGACACCCTCAGACCACTCACCACTCCTTCTAAACACAAACATACAGGAAACCTTAGTCCCTAAATCATTTAAATTCCAGAAAATGTGGTTAGAAAGAACTGATTTATATGAGATCATAAGGTCTGATTGGGATATCCACATAGAACAGCAGGGAATGTTAGGTTTTTCTCTGAAACTTAAAAGACTTAATAATGTTTTGAAACTTTGGAATATGACTACCTTTGGTAATATTTTTGATAACATTCAGAGAGCTGAAAGTAAGGTTCAGGAATTGGAAATGGAATATGATCTATGTCAAACAGACCAGAATCTTAACCAGTTATCCCTAGCAACAGCAGAACTGAATCAATATCTTAGGGAGGAGAATCTGTATTGGAAACAAAAATCAAGGATAAAATGGCTGCAAGGGGCTGGTATGAATACTAAGTTCTTCCATAACTCTGTCAGGGATAGACATTCTAGGTCTAGGATTAATAAAATCAAGAATGAATTGGACCAAATGCTGACTGACCAGACAGATATAGGCAACCATGATGTTTCCTTCTATAGGAATCTACTTAGCCAAGATAACTTAGATATGACTGGAGAGGCACTAACAAATTGTTTAGAGTATATCCATAAGATCATTACAGAGGAAGATAATTGTCACTTAATGAAAACGATTGACATGGAAGATCTTAAAGGTATAGTTTACAGCCTAAATCCTGATAGTGCGGCTGGTCCAGATGGATATGCAGGATTCTTTTACAGATATGCCTGGGATATCATCAAAGCAGACTTGCTTAAGTCTCCACAGCAGTTCATGTGTGCCGTCTCTATCCCAACAAACATCTTAAGCACTCTCATTTGTCTCATACCAAAAACCTCTACCCCAGTCACTCTATATGATTATAGACCTATCTCACTGCCAAACTTTAGTAATAAAATTTGCTCAAAGATTCTAGTTGACAGAAGAACTAAGGTCATAGATAAGTGTATATCTGTGGAACAAAGTGCATTCATACATGGTAGAGAGATTGCAGATAATATTCTCATCATCCAAGAGATGGCTAGATTTTTAGACAAGAGAAATCAATCGCTTAATCTCATTGCAAAGATTGACATGTCCAAAGCTTTTGATAGGGTTTCCTGGATGATGTTAAACTCACTTATGTTGAAAATGAGGTTTCATGGACATTTTGTTAGAATTATTCTATCTAATATATCTGCGGCACATTTCTCAATTTTGATCAATGGTGTTTCAAATGGTTTTTAAGGCATCTAGAGGTCTCAAACAAGGAGGCCCCCTGTCACCTATACTTTTTAACCTCATCACTGAGGTTCTTAATAGAGGACTCAAATGTGTGTTTAGAAATAAACTACTGGGTCCTTTCAATATCCCAGGTATAGCTATGATCTCACATTGATCATATGCGGATGATATTGTAATATTCCTAAAGGCTACAAATAAATCCCTCAAAAATTTAATACAGTTTTTAAGTGTCTATGAGAAAGCCACTGGTCAGAGGGTAAATTATACTAAGAGTGCCTTTTATGTGGTAAATAAAACAAGTATAGCTACCAGGGATAGGATCTGTAGTGCTACAAAAATGACACAAGGGATTTTTTCCTTTTCCGTATCTGGGGGTAACCATCTTTAAAGGTAGGAAACTGAATGTCTACTTTCAAACTTTGATTGAGAAAATGAATGCTAATATAAAAAATTGGAATTCAAAGACTCTTAATGAGGCTGGTAAAGTAACTTTAGTTAAGCACGTGCTTGTAGCCATTCCTCAACACACTTGGTGTGTTATGGCACCCACAACATCACTTATCCATAAAATTGAACAGATAGGATTGGACTTTATATGGGGGATTAACAAGGATAGTTCCCAGAAAAGGCACTAGAGGGGATGAGAGATTGAGTTACCTCTACTTGGAAAATGGACTTCAGCTAAGGGATTTCTTTTCTGTTATAGATAGTTTCTCCCTCAAACTGTGGTGGAAACTGTAGTTAGGTTCCAAATTGTGGTAAAAAAATGATGTGGTCACTGCCAAACTCATCAAGGAATTCTGACCCTTGGAAGAGAACTGTGAAAATTGCTCAAATTGCTTTAGAAAACTCTCGTGTTCTTCTTGGTAATGGTAACTACAATTTTTGGATAGCAAATTGGACACAATTTGGTTGCTTGGCAGGTTTATGGTATACTGAATGTCATTACCTCTTTATTGTACTATTAAGGAATTCAGTGATCAAAGGAAACTAATCATAAATAATGAAACGGGGAATTAATTTCATATGCAAAACTATTAGAAATATTGAGAAAAGTAATAATACATATCAAATGTATTTTGGCACTAACCAGGAGTTGTACGCGATAAAACCAGAATTAACTTTACTACGCATGAATTTTTTTATCAAATACATGGCAGCGAATCCCTGAAAAAGCATCATGACGATGATGAATTTTTTTATTATCAAATATTTGGCAGTATATTCCTGAAAAGACATCATGATGTGATATAATTTTTTAACGAAATGCATAATCATCCTTGTTTTAGGGTGAGGATGAATGTTCTATATATTCACTCAAATTCTGACAATTATTAACTTTATTTATTGATAATATTATTTTAAAATAAATGAACTGATGAGAATATAAATTTTTAAATTTATTTATTGATTTATGATTTACAACACAGTATTCCAGAATTTCGTAATACATTTATGTTAACTCTTGAAAAATGTAAGGAAACGAGATTATTCAAGTATTCAGGTAACCATTCCTTACCCAGGAAGAAGTGAAATGGAAATTAGCAGGGAAAAGGTGAAACGGAAATTAGTAGATACCTCAACTTCTGGTAAAAAAGGGCGGAATAGAACAAAACTGCTGGTAAAAAGGCAGAATGAATACAAAATTTGGTGTGTAAAATTTTGTGGTGGCCAAAAGCCAATTAAGCATAACATCGATTCATGAGTTAATAACTTGTGGTTTGATTTTAGTTGATTTATTAAAATCTCAACGCAATCTAGCAGAACACTTGGTAAACAAGTCGGGGACCGGGATGGGTTTATAGACTTGGTAAACAAGTCGGGGACCGGGATGGGTTTATAGCCAATTTAAATCTTTGATGATGAGATACCCAATTTTGCTCTGATATAACGTTAGAGTAAAATTCAATGTAGAATGCCTATTATTTGAGATTGAAACATATGATTTCATATCTCGAAGATAATATGTTTGGACCTACATGGAAGTTAGGTTGAAGTTTTAACTTCTTAATGGATCCTTTGACAAAGTACATGTGCAGGTGTACGATTAAAGATATTCCCCTATATGAAATGTGAAGTGTAGCCGCTTCAATTAGCCCAGGCTTGGCTTTGTATACACTAATGAATGGATAGGAACACATGGCTTGTATAGTGTCGGTTATAAGATTTTGAGTTGTATTTGAACTTGTGTGTGGATTATCTTCAAGTGTTCAAATGGGTTGAAGGGTTCAATCTTTAGAGAC
>JAULKK010307931.1:0-12123 GCA_032355705.1 Rubia peregrina
CCCTTTCGGGTTTTCATCCTAGCCACACATCATATTTCTTAGGCTCACATCTCACCCACATTTAGCCTCACATTTTTACCTAGGCCACCCTTTCAAGTTTTTGACCTATTCGGGCCCCAATGTTACCTAAATTACCCTCTCGAGTTTTCAACTTAGCGGGTTTTCTTTTTTATTTATTTATTTTTTATTTTTTTAAATTTTCCCCATGTTTTTACAATCAAAAGTAGAAAAAATATTTCAAGATCAAGAATACATTCATGTAAGTCCTTTAACCCCTTCCCACACTTAAAACATTACATTGCACTTAATGTAAACATATAAGGCAAGAACGATGAACTCAAGGTAAGAGGTTAACTGACTCCCATTTCTCCGCATAGTTACAGTTTGTACCACACAATCCCATGTATTCATCTGAATTTGGTTTAGAAATTTGTACCAGAACTGGAGGGGGGATTGAGAGGTGTCATAGAGGAACTCACCCCTCGAGCAACATGTTGTCTCCTTAGCACCGTTTGATCTAGAACTAACATCATAGAGAACAACATCAAACTCACAAGTAAATAGGGATTTGGAATGTTAGGTTTAGAATTAAAAGTTAATAACCATAACATTTCCAAAGAACAACCACTCCTTCTTACATAGCCACTATGAAATCATCCCATAAAAATATCTATCATATATTGACAAATATTCAAGCATCATTATAGAATTTAACAATCATAGTCACAATGATGTAATTGGCCTACTACAATAAAAAAAGATAACTATAAAGATGCAAGAATGATCACGTAAGATGGTGGAGAAATGTGTGAAGGTGTGTTGATTGTTAGGAGAATTTGGCAGAGAAGAAGGAAAAAAATGATTCTACATTCCGGGGTAGTGTCGTAACTCGCGACATAACCGTTGCAATCGCGAAGAATTAGTATTATACGTTGAAAATTTCATTAAAAAATCTGAAGACTTTTGCGATCGGGATTGGACCATCGCGACTCGCAACAATACTGTCGCGACTCACGATGGGTATATCGCAACCGTTAAAGTTTGGATCTGGAAGTTTACATTTCACTCTAAAACTTATGATCTCGGTTGCGACTCACAAACTCCTTATCGCGCTCGTGACAGACTTTAACTGGGAGATGAAAAAATTTCCCTGTTCGTCGCCACTCATGATGAGACCATCGTTACTCGTGACGGACAGAGTATCCTAGTATTTAGAAGAATTTTTCTTACCAACTTTCCAAACTTTCTTCCCTTTTTTTTCATGGCTATCATTCCTTCATCTTCTCCAATGCAATGCACTTCACTTTGTTACAAAATCATGGAAACACACCGTCAAAATATCAAGACAAAATAATGACAAAAATAATTTAAAAATACTAAAATAAAATAGAATTTATTTACTTCATCGATGGATTTATCTATGTATATTTAAGGTTGTCAACACGACCCTAATGTTATCCATATGGTGAAGGTTTAAACCTCTTCACCATGAGCATCCAGAAGTAAAGACACGGTGTTACAAAACTTTCAAGAGGAAAGTCTTTTTGAGGTGGAGTTGGAGTTGGTATTGAAGGAGTTGGGTGGTTAGGAGGCTTGGCATGGTCATTTTACTCCTTTCTTATCTCCTTCAAAACATCAGAAACTGTTGGAGTCGGTTCACTTGGTGGGGGTAAGGGTGATGATGGCAATGGATGTAGCATAATCACCTCTTCCTTAACTTCTTTGCATTCAACCACCGACTCCTCATCCCCTTCGAACTCGAATTCATTTGTCAAGGTGACCTCACTCACCGTATCTTCGAGTTCGACTTAGGATGGTGTATCTTCGAAATAACGAGCTTCCAAACAGATCACTGCTTCCATCATTTTGCTCACATGCCCCTTCAAAGCCTCAAGTTTTGATAAAGTTTGAGCTTCCCATTCCTCATTAATCTTGGCTAAATTGGTTAAGTTTGCTAATGTATCCATGATCTCCACATTAGTCAAACTATAACTTTCTTCTTGGGCTTGATTTTGGAGTATGGTGGAAGGTGGTGGGGGATAACTATATTGCTCGTAGAGTTGGTTTTCTGGCTTATTTTCATACCACATATCCGTATTACTACTCCACTTTGGATTGTCAAAATTATGGTACGGATACAATTCTTGAGCTTTTTGCCCTTGAAAACCATAAACTCCATTCTCTTGATATCACTTCATAATATCCTTGGTTTTGAAAACAAATGGTTCCTTCCTCCTCATAGTGCCTATCCTTCAACATATAGCAAGATTCAGTAGAATGGTCAGAATGAAAAATCCCACAAAACATTGCTCGTTGAACCTCTCTTCTCATCATGAGTTCCCTCATGTGGTGGAGTTGAATGACATTGTCTCCTCACGTGGTGTGGTGGTCGGGATCCAAGGAGGGGTGAGAGGAGATGTACTTGAGGAGGGCAAGGTGGGGGTGGTCTGAGAAGGTGAAGGTTGCTTGAGAATAGAGGAGAAGGCGGTCTAAAGAAAAAGGAAAGGGAAAGTGTCAGATTAGGGTTAGGATATAAATAGTTGTAGGGTTTAGGTTTGGGTTTAATATGATTTTGTATTGGGATGAAATAAACCTTTAAATTTATATTTATAAAGTTCTGAAAATTAAATTCTGCATTCAAAAATTTATTCTAAAAATTTATTTTTTTAAAAAAACTAGGTCAATAATAAAATCTTAAAAATTATTATTATTACTAATCAGGGCGAATGGCAGGGAAGATTGAAGAAGCCGGTGCGGCAGGACTTTTTTTGGCCATTTGAGGTCGTTTAAGGTTTGAAAACAGCAATTTACAATTTTCCATGTTATCCAATTTTTTTATATTTTAGATTTAATTCTGAATTTACTTTTTTATCAGTCCAGGGTTTCATTATAGTATTTAAGGACCTCTTGTATTATTCGGAGATTTCATCTTTCATAGTAATATTTTTTCGAGAATATTTTCTCTCTCTGGTGGACTCCACAACAAAAATTAAGGATTTGTGCTTGCAGCCCTTAATTGTTCTTTAAGATTCGTGCTTGTTGATCTTTTTGATATTCTGACTGCATTAGGGTTGACCATTAATTAGTTAAGTTCTAACAATTTCATTAGTGTTTATGTATGGAAAGTCAAATAAGAGTTGATCATTACTTAGTTAAGGTCAAACCTTATTTACTAGTGTTTATGTATGAAATGTCAAGTTAGGGTTGGCCGTTAATTAGTTAAAATCAAACTATTTTATTTGTATTTATATATGAAAAGTCAAATAAAATTTGACCGTTTATCAATTAAAGTCAAAGAATTTTATTTGTTTTTATATATGGAAACTCAAATAAGATTGACCGTTTATTAGTTAAAATCAAACCAAGCATTAACCGTTGAATAGTTACAGTCAAACAATTTCATTATTGCTTATATATAAAAAAAGTCAAGGATTAACCGTTTAGTGACCATTCCCATAGCCTTTTCATTAGTATTTATATACGAAACGTTAATTGACCATTCCCATAGCCTTTTTATTTGTAGTTATATACGAAATGTCGATTATTGATTAAGGTCAAAATTTAATTATTTGTATCTATATGTAGAAAGTCAAGTAATAGTGTATACATATTTACATCTTACTAAGAGCATCCTTGATGAGGGTACAATAAACTTCTTTTTCCGTGTAAGAGTAATTGACTCTTAAATCTAAATTTATTCTCCAATCCAAAGATCATACATAGGGGTGACCATGACTTGCATGAAAATTTAATCGACACTGTTAATATGACCTTCTATATTTAGACTTTCAATTTAAGGCCCGCTCTTTGCCAAATACCCGCATGCTTAATTTTTTTTACAGGACTGTAAGATCTTTGTATTAAAAAAAGTATTGCACGTTCAATCAGAATAAATCACAAATAAATCTACACACAACACTAGAAAATTCCATAACAAATATTGTTTTTTAATTCATGACACAACATGATAAATCTCATTAAAAAAAATTTGTATGTCCATTTTTACAGTACAAATAACATCAAAAAAGTAAAATTTCGTATCCATAATATATAAAGATATAGTCTATATCACAAAAAAGATATACAAATGCGAGGTTGAATTTGTCAAATACTATTTAACTTAACAAATTGATAGCTTCATGGGTGTCAAGTAAAATAAATATTATACTATATTGTGTGTTAGTTAATTTTTTTAATATTTAAAATTTCAAAATAAAAACATTGATGTTGTAGTAATATTTATAAATATAAGTTTGATTAATCTAGTTTCCATTGGAGACCAAAGTTCTACGAAGAGTCGCTATCAATACAGTTGTATCTACATCACATTGATATTCCACTCAAAATTTGACACATGTAAACGATATTTACGGATGACTCTCCTTAAATTGGAGATGATCAAAAGGAGCCATTCTTAGTCATGTCACCTTTAACACGTGTCACCTCTTGGAATTAGCCACATGTCCAATGAAATAAATTAAATGTAGTGTTCTAGTCATATGTGATCGAAGTCGAATATTAATAAATAAACTCTATTTTTCATCGAATAAAATTGAACACACTACTTAGTTATATATTACTCATTTTATATAATTATAAATAAGTAGTATATAAATTTTATTCGGTGAAAAATTAAAGTTTATTTATTGATATTAGACTTCAATCATGTATTACTCAAACTCTACGTTTAATTAATTAATTTAAATATATAAACATAAGTCATAGTTAAAAAAGTATACTTATAAATATTTTAAAATTCAAAAGAAATGGAGTTGTATTAGAAAAATAATAATTCTATTTTAGTTTTGTTAAAATATAAATTATATTATTAATGGGCGACGTGGGTAAGCGAGAAATGCGCGGGACGTCGGTCATTCATGTCTGCGAGAGAGACGTGCAACGTCAATCACAATGATAAGTGACGTCGGTTAGCGAGAAAGGCGTGAAACGTCGGTCATTCATGTATTCGAGAGTGACGTGCGACGTCGGTCACAAAAACAACCGATGTCGATTAGTTAGAAAGGCATGCGACATCGGTCATTTTTTGTCCGAGAGAGTGACGGGAGACATCGGTCAAAATAATAAACGATGTTGGTGAGCAAGAAATGCATGAGGCGTCGGGTATAAAAACAACCGACGTCGGTAAGCCAAAAAAGCCTGCGACGTCGACCATGTCAGACTTTTTACCTTGATTTTAAAAAAATCAAAGTAAAAATTTTTTACTTTGAAAACAATAATCAAGGTAAAATAACTTTTTACCCCGGTTATTTCCCCTTAACCAAAAACTGAGGTAAAAGGGATGAAGTGATAGGTTATCTTTATTGTAGTGAAAGAAGCGGATTAATGAATTAATCATTCCTAAACCTCTTCTTATTCCCAAAATCAACAAGAATGTATCTATGATTGAAAATGATGGACTTGTTTGGTATATTTCGACAAAAGTGAAGGGTAAGCCAAAGTTAATGCGGGGACCCGTCCACTAGGACATGGTTGTTGGTGGTGTCAAGGATGCTGATTTCGGTGTCAAGGATGCTAATTTTCTTAGTTTTTAAAATGCATGAAATAATAAGTCGCGAAGACAAAAATAAAAATATATTTTATATTAGTAGTTCAAGAAATTTTCTTTGAAAATTTTGGGAATGTGTTTGATTTATGGTGGTGTTTTAAGGATTATTGGTCACCAAAATTATTCTGGAACAATGCTACTCTTGGTTTTCATATTTTTTGGTGCAGAAGGTGTCAAGGCACAGTTCATGCCAGGTTGCATTAGAACTAGGCCTCCACGCAGCAGCACGAGGCTTTTTGTGCACTGGCAGGAAGCCTCCAGGCGCCAGCACGAGGCTTTTCGGTCATTCCCTCCAATTTTCCTCTACCATATATCAAAATCGTTTTCTTTCCAAGTCCAACAAAACCCATTCACACCTTGCCCAGAGAAATCACCATTTTGCCCAGAATTTTTTTAAAAACCTGTTTGGCCAGATTTTGAGTATTCTTCCAAAACTCAATTTTTGGTCCATTCTAGCTATTAAAGTTTTCTTGAAGAGGATCTAGAAGGAGTTCCGCACACTTCTGAAGCACGGATTTTGGCCTCAACCATTATCTTGAGATGGAGAAGTGAAGTTAGTGTACCTTTTATGGGTATGACCAAACTTAATCCGAAGCAGCGAGAGTGGTGAAGTTGTCTTGTTGAATTCCCTATCCAAGAGACTAAGTTATTAGACGTGAGGAACCTCAAGGATATCAAGCTCTACAAATAGGTCTGGGTGCTCATGTAGAGGATTGGGCTCAAGGAATTCACTAGGGTGGCAACCTCCACCTACACTAGGTATACACTAGTGTTCCTGTCTACTATTTTGAGGGCCACCAATGGGAAGGGATATTAGGTAGTTAGATTCCACTTGAGGGATGAGGCCCGATCTATGACCCAACAAGAGATAGCTTGGGTATTTGGGTGGAAGTTTTACACGAGAACTAGGGGTACAATGAGCTGGATGTTTGTTTCGATTTGCGTTCATTCTGGCCTTTCATCACCCAACGGCTGTGGGGGAGGGAGAGAAAGAACATTGATGAAGTCCAATCGGCATTGACATATGTGTCATAACTTCTGAGTGTGGTGGTCGGTTTCCAAGGGGAGGCAAAGACCAACACTAATAAGGACTATAGGATCTTGTGGTCTATTTGCACTTGGAGGAGTTCTATTGACTTGGTGGATGAGTTCATTGGCCACTATATCAACCTCTTATGGAACCGGACGGGGAAGATACCTATCGTGGGGATGATATCACTTATAGTAGAGTATTTTGAGCTTCCGGTGAGCAATGACATGCGTGAGAACCCGAATGCTTCCTACAATATTACTCCCGTAGTCCATGAGGAGACAAGTATAATAGAGGTGGAAAATGGCACCACCCACTAGCTATCAAGAGGCCAGCATTTCATGAGGCTTCCGCTGGAAAGTAGGACTGCACTGGCCAAGACCTTCTTGATTTAGGATTTGATTATACAGCCTGATGACGACTCCCAAGTTATACTATGTGTCCATATGGAGGATGTTGAGCGGGAGGAGGATGACCACGTTTCGGAGCAGCCAACATCCCATTCCCACCGACCACGAGTTCGCTCAGCTGGCCCTAGATCTTCAGTAGTTTGTTCCACCATCTCAGTTCTAACAGTTGATGCCCCCGCTGATATTTGAGCAGCCCCAAGTGCCATATCCCCAGGTGGATAATGTATTTAAAGAACCGCCACTGTACTAGGGCCTTATTAACATTTAGGAGGAGTCTTACCATTCTCGCAGACACAACGTCTCCTACCCTACAACGACTTTACAGTGTCTAGATGAAGTAGTGATTGTAGGTTTCTTTTTGCTCCTGAGCTACACCACCACAACGTATCCATCCCCTCTCACCTTGGGACCAACTTATGGTAGCACCCACAGTTCAGCCTGTTATGGGAGCATGACTCGCAGGGTTTCCATTCGACATCTTCATACCATAAATTGGATTAGACATAACGATCTGAATGGATGCAGTCATGGGCTATGCCATCTTCAGAATTGGAAATGATATACATCGGCTCAGCTCCTTGCTAGACTATAATGAGGAGACACTGCACAGAGGTTCAATCAAGTCGATGATAACCTTCACCAGCTCCGGAAATATGTGGAGACACTGTAGGATGACGTGATGGAGATCATTGACCAGCTGAGGACATCAGAAATTGAGACAGTTAATACCATCCGGATCCACATGGGCAGGTGCAAGGAGTGAGACGTCAAAGAAGGCATTGAGCATTTCTTGGTGTTTCCAACTTTTCCTCTTGCCTTGGTTACATGCATTAGGGACAATGCATAATCTAAGTGTGGGAGAGGGGTTGGAACACTTTTATGGTAGCATCTCCTATGCTTATTTTTTAGTTTATGATAATTGTTTTGATGACTATTTTCCTTGTTTTTGGTACTTTCCCTCATTAGAATTTGTGAAATTTTGGATCGTTTGTTTGTAGGTGTGAGAGCACCTTTTCGAAGTTGTTTTGGGACGAACCTTTTTGGTGGTGATTTTTTTTTGTTTTTCATGATCATGATGCCCACCTTTGGGGAATTTTGTGTTACCCAAATATTTTTTACTTTTTTTTTGAAAATATAAAAAATATATATACACCCATCTAAGTTGGAAACCCAAAAGACAAATGGAAAGAAAACCCTGACAGGTCGAATGACCTAGGTAAAATGAATGGCTAACTAGGTTAGAAAACCATGGGAAAATGAGAGGCCGTGTGGAAATAGGTGAGAGGTGAGCTCAACATGTGTGAATGCTTGGATGAAAACCTGAAAGGGCTCCTAGGCAAAATGAGAGAAATTGGAAATGGAACTTGAACATATTTTGGCCATCTTTAGCGATTTCTTAATCAATATATTTAGGCCATATTTGGGGATTTCTTCATCAACATCTCTTTGATTGTCTTCGGTGGTTTCTTTGGATTAGTAAGCTAGTTTAGCACTTATCATATTACTTACTCCCCCCCCCGTCCCTCTATTTCTGTCTTACCACAAAAATTGTAATTTTTTAAAACACATTAAAATAACATAAAAATAGTTTGTAACAAAAAGTTATTTCATCTTTTTTTTACATTCAAAAATTTGACAAAAATAGAAGTAAGACAATAATATAGGAACACCAAATAAGGCAAATAGGACACAAATAGGGGCACGGGGGGAGTAGCCTTTTTCCACTTTTTATTTTATGTATTTTTGGTTGATAGGTTACTCTAGCATCTTTGGGGAGAGTGAGAGTTGTGAGATTTTTAAAATAATTTGGGGAACTAGGGAAGCTTACGAATAAGTTGAATGTGTTGGTTAACTTCTCTTTGCATGCTACATTCTGTTTGAATCATTTCTCGTTTTTGTTTACTCGGTGACAAGTAAATGTTTAAGCATAGGGGGTTGATGTGCACCTTTATGCATGCGTTAACCGATGCATTTGACCCATTTATTATCATCATTTGATTGGTTAATTGCTAATTTAAGTTATGTTTACACGACAAAGGGTTTAGATGGTCATTATTAGTTTTCTTGTCCAAATCCCGAGTTTTGTAAAATAATTGAAACAAATGGACCCTTTGTATAATTTCCCCCTAGATCTTCCTTTGTTATGTTATTAGTAGGTTGCTCGTGAGTAATTTTTCATCATCCTTTTCTAGAAGGCCATCCGCAAGGGTGGTAGAAGATATTTGAAGGTTATTCGCAAGAATGGTCAAAGATATCGTAGGCCATTCTTAAGGATGGTAGTAGATTAAAGGCCCCAAACTCCAAAGCGTGGTAGTAGCTCGAAATGAGCCCAAGAAAGGCAGATTTGATGTTCAAGAAGGCCAAGAAAGAAGCGGATGAACTGTAGTCCAAGAGTTTCATGGAATTCAGGGAACGATCCGAGCATAATAAGCCTTTGTGGGTTGCTTCATTGGATTTGTCTTACCGAGCACTAGAAAATCAACTATAAGAACTCTGAAACCGAATCAGCGTTTCATCCGTAGCGGAGAAAACAAATTAGCCAACAACCCAAGGCACGGTCTGTGTACAAAGCCAAGACCATCTGTGCAGGTCCGTGTAAAGTAGCATGCACAGACCGTTCAAGTTTACACGGGCCGTGGAAAGGCCCGTGCACGGACCATGCAGTCTATTACACGAGGGGTCCAAAAACACTCCCAAACATCTAAATATGGGCACAGGTCACTCTGTTTTACATCGCACAATGCCATTTCAAATCCCAAAAAATAATACCAACCCACGTGGTGAAAAAATGGCACGGAACCGCTCCAATTTTCTGAGCAAAAAGTCACTCCAGCCTATGGGCCGCACTAAATGACACAGAGCACATAAATTACAAATTTCGGATCAAGCACCAGCCCATGTAGGTCTGTGCATCCCTCTTTTCATGAGGTTGTACGGGTTATGTCAGATCGTGCATCCCGTCTTGCAGAATGTTGCACGACACATGTCAGTCCATGCGGCTAGCCTTGCACAAGGCTACACAGACCGTTCTGTAGTGTATACACCATTTTGCATAAGGTTGCACGGACCGTGCCATCTGTCAATGGCCGAACAAATTGCGGCTGTTGGTTTTTTTTTGCCATTTTGGGCATTTTCAGGGCCCAATTCGGCTTTACTATATATGTGCCTTTGTCTACTAGGGTTAAAGTTATGCTCATTTTCCACCTTCAAGATTAGGCAAGATAGAGAACATACTCTTCCTTTTCTCTTGGTTCTTTTACTTTCTTCTCTTTTATTTTTGTTTTACCCAAAAGTGTTTAATCCAATGAAATAATTTGGTTCAATGCTTAGGGAGTAGTTAATTAACTTGGGGATCATATTTGTATTCATATATTAATGCTTTTTTTATATTTGTTATATCAACCTATTTCTATGTATTTTATGATTATTATGTTGATTTTTTCTTCATATTCTTGGGAATGCATGATTATCACACTTAGTTAGCACTCACTGTAGTCTAATTTCTTGTTGAAGCATTATTGATACCCCCCGGGGAAGGAAACCTATATGCGGTTGGGGTAACGATACTCCTGATCCAAGTGGGTGCGTGCATGTAGGTTGATGAGTCAACGTTATTATCGACCATGCACTTGTAAGCCGGTGAGTTGGTCGAAAGGGGTTACAGGTAAAGATAGCTAAAGTAGAAAACTAGAGTTATCTTTATGACTTTAGAGCTTTCAATAAGATGCCTACTTCTTTTTCCTCTGTAGGCCAAGGGGTAGAGTGTTCGTAGTGTACCACTCGGGACTTAATCACTCCCCCAGTTGTAGAGGCGAGGCCGATTAAAATTTTTAGACGTGCACCCTTATGTTACAGATAAGAGAAGTTTTGACCATTGTTTTCACTACGTGTCGTTAACACTAGAATAGGTACATAGTTCTTGCATGTCCTGAAATCAAGGATCGAAATGACATTAATCATGTTACACAAAGATTCCCCAAGTGCAAGTTTATATAGTTTATTCTCGTGATTAATTTCATGTTAGTAGTTGCTAGCAAACCCCCTCCAATGCCAGTTTTACCAACACTGAATATTCCTAACATGTGATCGGATTGACGATCTGATCACGGTTGTGTGTAGTTGATTATTAAACTCCTAACATCTTTGTGTAGGAACCCGGTACTAGCTGCTATCTACCAATTTTGGTAGTATAGTAGTAGGAATAGGAGTTACAATACAAATGTCCATCTTTAACAGCCTCCTCTTGGTAAAATAGTGAATTTCCCGTGATTGATTGATTAGCGATATTGGGAGGGGGTGGGCCAGGCCACACCTAGGATTTCTTGTGGTTCAATTTTTGCACGTTCTAGCTTGCCATCACCCGACGGGCGTGAGTGAAAGAGAAAGCGAGTAAGAAAAATGATGTAGTGCATCCAACACTGAGATACGTGGCGAGACTGCTTACCAGAGTGGTATTGTGCCATGGAGAGACAACTTCTTCGACTGAGTGGGACTGTAAGATTTATTGTTGATTTTCATGAGACGCCTGCCCTAATATCGTGGATTCCTTCATCTTATAGTGCAACCATTTATCCATGAGGGGGATGCAAGATAGCACTTGGGGGCATGATATCAGTTTTGGCTGCTTATTTCAGTCTCCCAAGGTACAAGGATATGCAGGAGAACCCAAAAAACCCATACACCCTCATCTTTAATTCTTTATTTGTGGCGACGATGATTCAGTTGAAGGCTGGACAAACCTACTGGCACTACAAAGGCGCCAACTTTATGTGACTTCCCCAGCCTGCGAGGACCAAACTTGTATAGTCATTCATGCTTCACGATCTTCTGATAGAGCTGGACCAGGGTGCAAGAAGTAGTCGTGGGAGGTCACCATATTGAGCAGGATGATGAGAAGACTGAGGAGGACATCAGAGTTCACATTGATGAGGATAAGTTCTATCTAGAGTCAGCACAACCACCTTTTTTACCAATAGTTTGTATAGTTGATGTGACGTCAAATGCATGTAATTTCTGAGGCATTTAACATCTCTTTTGTTATTTTTTTTGTTGGAAGATTGCTAGATTTAGGTATGTTTACATCATAAGGGGTTTAGATAACCATTTTTGGTTTTTGT
>JAULKK010307942.1:9315-22295 GCA_032355705.1 Rubia peregrina
GAGAGTAGTTAATTAAATCGGGGGTTGTATTTGTATTCATGAATTGATTTTTTTGTAAGATTCCTTAGATCTACCTATTTTTATATGTTTATGATTATTATGTTTCCCTGTTCTTCATGTTCTTATTAACTGAATGATTGTCACATTAAGATTGTCACACACCGTAGTCTAATTTCATGTTGGTGCAGTTATAGATGTGTTTGGGGTAACGATAGTCCGGAATTGTATGGGTGTGTGCATATTAGTTTCCGAGTCAACATTATGATTGACCATACATTAGTCTTAACCAGAAAATTAGCTCAAAGCGTTACAGATAAATATAGCGTTAGTAGGAAACTAGGGTTAGAGTTTTACAACCCAAGAGCCATCGATAATGTGTTTCATCCCCTATACCTTTTTGGCCTAGGGAGAAGCATTTGTGGTGTAGTGCCCGGGGTGTAATTATACCGAGGGCAGAGCTGTTGTTGCACTCCCCTAATTACGGAGGCGATACCGATGAAAGATTGCATGTGCACCGTGCATGACAGGTATGAGGAAGTGTTGAACATCGATCACACCACGTGTCATAAACATTGGAATAGGATTAAACATCTTGCTTGTGATGGAATCAAGGATCGAAAAAACATTGATCATGTTACGAAAATACTCCCCGAGTGCTATTTTACGAAGTTTATTCTCTTGTGATTTTCATGCTAGTAGTTGTTATTAAAAACCCCCCTAGAAGGTTTTTTTAGCAATACTATATATTCCTTACACGTGATCGGATTGATGACCCGATCGCGGCTGTGTGTAGTTAACTTTTAGATTCCTAGCATCTCCGTGGATGACCTCGATCTTCCCACTATCTACCACATAGGTAACATAGTTATAGGGAAGGGAGAAACAATATAAATATCTATATTTGATCCTTAATATTCCTTCTCCTCCGGATTTTAACGATGCGGGGAGGGGGCGAGTCAAATTCATATGAGTGTGTGCATGTGGGTTATCGAGTTACCATTACGATGATTGTACACTAGTCTTAGCTGGTAAATTAGACTGAAGGCTTACAGATAGAGATAACGTTAGTAACAAACTAGGTTTAGCGTAATTTGCAACCTTAGAGCCATCACTAAGGTGCCTATCCATTTTCCTCTGTAGGCCTAGGCATAAGTATTCTTAGTGGAGCACCCGGGACGTAATAGAACGGGAAAGAATCAGACCTGCACAATGGTTGGGCCGTTGTGCACTTCCCTAATTACGGAGGTGGTGCTGATGGAAGAGAACGTGTGCACCATGTTGGTTTCCAAGGCCGATGGAATTGATACTGGTACACATGCCATAATTCTCCAAATTCAGGTTTGAGTGGTAACCTGAATCCATGGTATAGATTTGCATCGGGAAACCAACACTTTGGGTTAGATAGTTGGCCTTCACAAACCTATACATTCCTCAAGCTCCATCCCAAAGATAAGTTAGAAAATCAAATTATGAAGAAATTTTAATTGCAAGCTACAACTAATGTGACCAAGAATAGTTGGTTACTACAATCACAATTGCTTAGCGACTTCAGAGATGTGGGAACTCAACTATTCTAAAGCATTGAGAAAGTTTAAGGGCGAGTGAGTGATTTCATGGAAAGAGTGAGCCAACTAGAAACCCAATATCCAAAAAATGAACCATCCCTAGTTGAACTTGAAATTTTGGTAGATGAATCCAAAGGGGATGGGGAGTGGCTTGTTGAGAGCGAAGAAGTTGAGAAAGAGATTATTGTGCTTAATTCTTCATTTTACCTATCTTCACCCCAACCTCTACCTATATAACCGACTCTCACATTTTTGGAACCCCTAAAAGAACCCATAGGGAAGCCTATTGAATATGATAAGCTTTTGAACCACTTATTTCTTCTATGGTTGACACCTCCTCTACTACATCTTCCTCTTGGAAGATTATTACCCCCACCTCTCCATTTTTGGTTACCTACGGTGATGGGGTACAAACCCACACCATATGGATAACATTAGGATCGTGATGACAACCTTAAATATATGGAGCTTCTCGGGAGGCAACCCGAGCTTTAAAAAATTACATTAGTTTGTTTTTATTTGAATATTTTTTTCTCACATTATTCTCCCATTCTTACCCCAAACCATTAGACACCACTACACTCTACCACCAAATACATAAGCTACGACCGTACACTAGTTGTTTCTTTGTGTGGATGTTGATTGATACTTGTTTAGTGTGGATTTTTAGTGGCTTGATTTGAATTGCATGTTGGGGTAGATTTGAGGACATTTAGGTGTTAACATTACATTGTAAGGGCTCTCCCATTTCCTTCCCTTGGCATATATTCTATGATTGTTTATATGCATTGAGGACAATGCAAGATTTAAGTGTGGGAGAGGGAATTAGATAACACTTGTGATTCTTAGTTGTTTATGTGTAGAAATTAGCTCCTCTAAGATCACTTTTTTAAAAATTGAAAAAAGGAGAAGTTAGGATGAAAACCCGAAAGGGTTCCTAGACAAATTGAGAACATTTCTTGAAATGGCATTGGCAGCTCTTTCGACGGAGTAAGTTAGCTTCACACTTACCACATACACCTTGTATTTTATTGGTTTGATTTGGTTGAATAGGTTTTAGCTTCTTCGGGGAGAGTGAGAGTTGTGAGATTCTTACATCTTTGGGAGAACTAGGATAGCTTAGGAATAAGGTTGAATGTATTGGTTAACTTATCCTTGCATGCTAGTTTCCTCTTGGATATTATATCATTTTTGTTTACTCGAGGACGAGTAAAGGTTTCAGTGTGGGGGAATTAATCTTAACCTATATACATGTGTTAATCAATGCATTTAACACATTTGTTATTATGTTTTTTTGTTTGAATGCTAGTTTTTGTTAGGTTTACATTACAAAGTGTCTAGGTGACTGTTGCTGGGTTTCTTACCTAAATTCTGAGTTTTGTAGACTTAATTGGATCTAATGGACACTTTTTCCTAATAAGCATGTAGATCTTATTTTGTGAGCTTACTAGTTGGTCGCTCTTGAGAATTTTCGCTTAATCTTGTAGAAGGCCATCCAAAAGGATGGTAGTATATATTTGAAGGACATCTTCAAATATGGTAGTAGACAGAAGGTAACAATTCAAAACTTGGTAGTAGATGGAATTAAGGCCCGTGTCTTTTCATTTCCAAATTTGAAGACTAGGCCACAGGGTACGAAGATTGACACGGATACGCTATCTTTTTGCTCAGAATTTGACTTCCAGCCGATAGCTCAAGAGAATTTACACGACCCCTGTCGTTCAACTGATCAAGAAAACCTTACAGCCGATGGCCAGTGCTGAACGACGTGACCGCTAGCATAAAAAGGCCAATACGGAGTCCCAGCTAACGGCCTATGCCGGCCAACACATGGGAGTCCTCGATGATTAAATAATTGAATAAACCAAGATTTTACCACTCTAAGATCGTTTTTCAAACCTGCTCCCAAAAATATTCTTTCTAAAAAAATTCAGTAAGTCACCGGTTCAGGCACAAAATACTATCATTACCGCATGGAATTAAGGGTATTATTCCCAAAATTTTACCTATGAAGCTAATACTAGGAAGCTAGGGACAAGCTCCGGTGGTGTGACATTGGTACTTCCTCAACACGGCCTTTGCCAATAGCGGCTGCTGAAGTTTTTGGCCTCATTTTGGGCTTTTTCAAGGCCCATTTCCTTATTACTATATATTGGAGCCTTTAGTCTCCAAGGGTTTAACAAGTAGGTATAATGTAGATTTCATTTTCTTAGTAGGTAGGAAGGAAGAAGAGAGTTCTCTCTCTCTAGGGTTCTTCTTCTCTTTTCTTTTCGTTTCTTTTCTTTCTCTTTGTTTTCTGGATCCATGTAATTTAATCTAATATTTTCCATGGATCTATTTGTAGTAGACTAGTTTATTTGCTTGGGGTGCATATTTTTATTCGTGATTTGGTATTTGTTTTGGGAGATTCTATAGATCTACCTTTCCTATTATGCTTATGAATGTTATGTTGGATTTTTCTTCATATTCTTGTTATTTGCATGATTGTCACACTAAGATAGCACACACCGTAGTCTGATTTCATGTTGGTGCACTTATTGATATCTCCCGGGGAAAAGAAACCCAGATGTGGTAGAGGTAGCAGGGTTCGGGACCGTATAAGTGTGTGCATGTGGATCACCGAGTTACCGTTACGATAATTGTACACTAGTTTTAGCTAGAAAATTGGCCTGGAGGGTTACAGATAGAGATAACATTAGTAGAAAACTAGGGTTAGCGTAATTCACAACCTTAAAATCATCGATAAGGTGCATATCTCTATGCCTCTGTAGGCCTAGTGAGAAACATTCATACTGGAGCGCCCGAGACGTAATAGCACGGGGAAGAATGAGACATGCGCATTGGGCAGGCCGTTGTGCACTTCCCTAATTACTGAGGCAGTGCCGATGAAAGAGAATGTGCGCACCCTTATGTGACAAATAGGGGGTAGTGTTGACCATCAACCACACTATGTGTCATAAGCATTAGGATAGGTTCATATATGTTGAATGTTATTAAATCTAGGATCAAAACATATCACCAATCATGTTATGTAAATATTCCCCCAAGTTCTAGCGATATATAGTTTTATTCTCTTGTGCTTTTGCATGCTTTTAGTTGCTCCCCCCAAAAAACCTATTTTGCAACATTATCTATTCCTGACTCGTGATCAGATTGACGAGCCGATTGTGACTGTGTGTATTTACTCTTAGATTCCTAGCATCTCTTTAGACAACCCCAGTCTTGCCACTATCTACCCCATAGGTAGTGTAGTAGTAGGAACGGGAGAAAAAAAATATGAATTCTTATCTTTATCTCATAAGCCCTTTCCTCAAGTTGATTAGTACATTTCCCGTGAAAAAGTTGTGTGTTTATTAGCGAACCCGAGGAGAGGCAGATCATTTTCCCCTAAAATCACCACCAAAAATCAAACATATTCCAAATATCTCACAAATATTTAAAACTTACTAATCATAAAATAAAAGTACAGTTTCTTTATTGTCGTCCTCACAAATTATTATTTCATGCATTTTCAACAATTAAGAAAAATGGGTTGATGGGTCACCGGAATCACCGTCCTTGACACCACCCATGACCAGACCTCTAATGAACAGGTCTCCACATTACCTTGGGCTTACCCTTCACCTTGGGAGACACATACTAAACACATTCATCCTTTACAATGGTAGATACATTCTTGTTGATTTTGGGAGTTGGAAGGGGTTTAGGAGGTTTGAATTCCTTAACCTGCTTCTTTCCCCGCAGCACGTTAGTGTTTGCAATTGCGAGTAAAACATTCCTAATTTCATAACGAACATCCAAATTATGCTTATCAACATGTCTATCATAAAATTTTCATTCAACAAATATAGAATATGTAAGGTGTTTATAGTGGGTAATATCTCATCACAATCAAAATCATGTACCTTAGCCAATGTCGATCCCTTAGCTAGATCCTCATGTTTAGGAGGTGGTCAAGGAAGTTTTAAGTCCTTGACACTTTCCATCAACCATTTCATATTATTCAATATAAAAAAAACAATCCGCAATAGAAATGTCATCACTAAAATCATGCATAGCATAGGTATCATCAACATTGTCATCACAATTAAAGCTCAAGGCACTATTCATCTTATCACTCTCTTCAAGATCATCAAAGAACTCATCAAGGCATTCATTATCACAATCCGTGCAAGAGTCATCATATTGATCAATTTCATCACATAAAGAAATGTCATTGCAGATAAGAGAGGAAATAGGTGAACCGTGCTTTGATGTATAAATCTCAAATCCCACCTTATAAACATCATCCTCTAGGATTAGTGTTCCCAAATGAACATCTATTTTATCCCTCGATGTTTTTAGGAAAGGTCTCCCTAATAAAATTGGTGGTGCACCACCGTCGTACATTACATCAAGGACATAGAAGTTCACCGGAAACACCAAATTACATACCCTAACCATGGAATCCTTGACTATACCTCTAACGCTAGCTTGTGAATGATTGGCTAGTTGGAAAATAACCCTAGTTTCTCTAAGCTCACCTATGTCCATGTTCACATAAAGGCAAAAAGTAATTATATTGATAAATGCACTCAAATCAATCATAGAAATTTTCAACAATTTACCACCTAAGGAAATAGGAATTGAAAACATTCCGGGGTCATCACTATCTTCAGGTATGTTCTTAGGAGCTAAAGTAGCTATTCCCCCTATTTTCAATTAACCTACTTTCTTAGTTGATTTGATTCTTCTTTTAGTGCATTCATTTTTCAAAAATTGAGCATAAGAGGTAACTTGCTCTATCATATCAAGAAAAGGAATGCTAACATAAACCTTCTCAACGACTTCGTGGATATGCGCTTCATTGGATGCCACTTTTGGCCTTCCTCGTAGAGCACTAGGAAAAAGCGGCGGAGGGATCACCCTTGCCTCGGTTGTAGAAAGCTCTTGGAGGGCTCATCTTCAAAAACCATCTCTTGTTCTTCAAAGTTGGTCTTGTTGCTTTCTACAATTAAGTCATCTTCTTGTACAATCCCGTTCCTCCTTCCCGCTTCTTAACTTCAATGCACTTACATTCTGTGGATTTACCTTAGGTTGGATATGTAACTTGCTGGATTCCGTAGCCTCAAGTCAACTCACCAAAGTGGCAAGTTGGTCGACTTGGACTTTGAGATTCTTGATACTCAGAAAGGCTCTAGTACCAAACTCCTCACTCTCTCTCCTTGTTCGCTCCATGAACACATCGCTCTTCTTTTCCAATTGAGAAATTTCTTCAAGGATCTCCTCTCTGTCAGACTTTTACAAAGAAGCATTGTTGTTGGAAAGCCCTTCTCCTCTCAGGCTGGGTTAAGGTTGAGGTTCTCCACCTCGGTTGTACCCTTGAGTATCCTCACACCACCAAAATCTGGGGTGATTGTGGTATCAAGGATTGAAGGTATTTGTGTACGCGTCTTGTCTACCTCTGCCTTGGTTCCCCCAGAAGCCTTGTTGTTGCCCCCTGAAAATTGCTGATTTTCATCATTGAAGTCTAAAGCCTCCACTTCTTCAAAATATTCAACCACTTGCGAAAAAGTGTCAATTGGATGATCAAGACTACAAACACCTTAACTTATTGAGCTCTCTTTTTCATGAACTCTTTCATCATCGAGGTAAGTGCTTTAACTTGCTCTTCCAACTTAGGAGATTAAAAGGGCTCATTTAATATATTCAAATGGGCTCGGGTGCCAAGTTGTGTTGTTCGGTTGGCCATTTCTTTGAATAATGTCATTTCATCCTTGGGGCTCTTGTTGGCTATGGAGCCATTGCACGCGACACTGACCATTCTCAAATCCTTGTCACAAAGGCCTTCAAGGAAATAATACACCACATCACCATATTTGCATGGATGGTAGGGGAAACTCGCCAACAATATTTTAAACCTCTCCCAATACTAATAAAGAGACTCATTTTCCATTTGCAAAATGTTTGAAAGCTACTTCTTTTTTCTCGCGGTATTGGAAGCTTGAAAGTAATTTTTAAGGAACCTTCCATTCATGTCCATCCAGGAAGTGATACACCCAGGAAGAAAATAATATAGTCAATGCTTGACCGCGTCCCGCAGTGAGAAAGGAAAAGATCTCAGGTTGTAGTATTCTTCCAAAACTCCGGGTGACTTACTAGGCGAAACTCTGATAAGTGCTTGTTTGGGTCTTCACCGGCCATCCCATGGAAGGTATGTAGGCATTGGATCATACTGATCTTCATCTCACAAGTCACATTTTGTGGCAAAGGTTGGATGACAATGCATAAGGGTTGATTCTCTAAGTTCAGAGCCATCAACTCCCTAAGTGTATGATTGTCCTCCGCCATCTCTACAGTCTCTTCAAATACTACAGTCGGTCCTTATAGACTCTACTCTAGCTCTCCTCCTTTTCTGACCACCTACGTTATTAGGTAGGTAATGTAATGTTTCTAAGTTCATGGTATGGGTCTGTACCAGAAACTAGATAATACCAAACCAAAGACAAACACTAGCAAACAGATTAGGAGTAACCGAAATAGCTATCACAAACGCTCAACAACAAAAACCAACCAAGACTACCTAACAAAAACAAAAACAAAAACAACGACACTAACTACTTTACCAACTAGCTATGCTCGTTAACAGTTAAAATATTTAAACTAGCATCCCCGACAGCGGCACCCAAATTTGATCTGCACAACGCAGGGTCATTAATAAACAACATTTCAGGACATCTACTAATCCGCAGAGAGCTAGGAAGATAAAATATAATATTTTTATTATTGCTCCGGTTTTATTGCTAAGCAAACAAAAGGTAGATAGTGGCAAGTCCGGGGTCATCCACAGAGATGCTAGGGCTTTAAAGATTAACTATGCAAAGCCACAACCGGGTCATCAATCCGATTACTTGTCAGGAATAGTAATGTTGCAAAACAAGGGTTGGGGGAGGGGTTTATCTAACGACTACAATCAAGCAAAGACAAGAGAGAATACACTATATAAAACTGGCATTTGGGAATATTGGCGTTACATGACCGGTAGTATATTTCGATCCTAGATTCAATCAAGTACAAGACGTATAAACTTATCCTAATGCTTATGTCACATAGTGTGATCGGTGGTCAACACTCCCCCTATGTGTCACATAAAGGTGCTCTCACTTTCTTCCACCGATACCACCTCTATAATTAGGGAAGTGCAACAATGGCTTCACCGCTGTGCAGTTCTATTCATTCCCCCGTAAAGAATTACGTCTCGGGCACTCCACTATAAATGCTTCTCCTGGGCCTATAAAGACAAAGGGATTGGCACCTTATGCTTGACTCTAGGGTCACAACGACAAAGTCAAACTATGCCAACCCTAGTTGCTACTAAAACTATCTTTTTGCATAACCTATCGGGCTCCAGTCTGGTTCACTAGCGACCGGTCGTCAGAACAGTGACCTGTGACCCACATGCATACACTCATATGGTCAATGAACCCTCGCTCTCCCTATTACTCTAGCGGCACTTTCCAAGGGGATACCAATAAATGCGCCAACATGAAAGTAGACTAAGATGTATGCCAACATAATGTATCAATCATGCAATTAACAAGAATGTAAATCACAAGTCAACATAATAATCACAAGCATAAAATGATAGGATGATTTTAGAATCTCACAAAATAAGTACCAAGTCATGAATACAAATATAAATCCCCAATTTAAATCATTACTCTTTAAGAATTGAACCCAATTATTTCATTGGATTCAATGCCCCTGGGTAAAACAAAAAAGAAAATAGAACTAAGAGAGAAGGGTTAGTCCCTTTCTCTCTTTACCACTACTAGAAACCCGCCCTTTAGCAGTGGTACTTAGAAGCTATTTTTAAAAACCGCTGCAATGTTCTGTCTCAGGGATTATCGTAGTTGTACTTGTTAGTTTATGTTGATGACATCATTATTACATGTAATGATTCGAGTTTTCTTCGACAATTCATAGACCGCATGCATCGGGAGTTTGCCATTAAGGACTTGGGTGCTCTTCGCTACTTCCTTGGCTTGGCAGTTTCACCCACTCTTTTGGATCTTCTTCTTAGCCGGGCCAAGTACGCCTGGGATATTCTTACTTGTGCCAGGATGTCTGATGCGGCTCCAATTTCCACTCCGTTTGTGCCCGGTTCTCATCTCTAAATCAGCACCAGTCCTCTGTTCCAGAATTCGACATTGTATCGTTCTTTGGTCGGGGCTCTCCAGTATCTGACTATTACTTGTTCGGATTTGGTTTTTGCGGTCAACGTGGTTAGTTAGTATCTTTAGGACTCTCGAGATGATCATTTTACTATAGTTACTCGGATTCTTTGATACATTCGAGGCACGATGCACTTTGGGCTCCCTTTTCGCTCTACCAGCTCTCCCGAGACGTTGGGTTATTTTGTTGCTAATTCTGCCCGCTGCCTTGAGACCTGGTGTTCCACTTATGGTTATGTTTTCTTTCTTGGAAGAAACCTTTTTTTGGGAGTGCCAAAAAGCAGCTCACCGTTTCTTGTTCCAGCACAGAGTCTGAGTATCGTGCTCTCACCAACACGGCTTTCTAGGTTGTTTGACTAACTCATCTTTTGCGAGATATTCGTGTCCACTTTTTAGTTCTACACTTCTGTTATGCGGTAGAAGTAGTGCGAAATTCTTGGTTTGGAATCCAGTTTCTCAAAAGCGGGCAAAACACATCGACATCGACAATCATTTTGTTCGGGAGTTAGTTGCAGCAGGCAAGTTGCGCGTTTCTCATGTTCCTAATTCACTTCAAATTGTGAACATTTTTACCAAGGTTTCTCTCATCCTCTATTTGGGCTATAGATCCAAACTCCGCGTCTCTGAGCATCTGACGCTTCGCTTGGGGGGACTAGGATCTGTTAAGAGTTAGTTACCTTACGACTCATCATTGTAATCTTCTATTTATTCTCATGAATCAATAACAAACTCATTACGGGAAATTATTTTTTCACTCATAATCTATGATGGAGAAGATAGCCTGAGCAGTTCGAATTAAACTTGGATTGGCTAGGTTCTTCATGTTTAATTCAATGCCGGCAATCCCAGTCACTTTTCATTCTGTCCGACTTGCTAAGCTAAGAACACTAGGAGACTTTGTGGGAGAGATCTGTATTGAAGTTACATAGCCTTCTCCTTGGGATCGATATTGAAGGACAATAACCATAGTTAATCTTAGCATAATGTTTCCATTTCATTTGAACATACACACACATAAACACTTGCAAACTGTCAACATGAAACTTAACTCAAGTCACGCATTTCCTATCAAACCTAATGTCTCCAAGACAAACTGCTAATGATATGGATCCGGGGAAAACCCAAGTAAAGAACAGTTAGTCTTGGGAGTTTCCCATCAACCAGTCTTACTTTGGCCAGCATTATTAGTAGGATGTGCTAGAACTTCTCCTCCAGGGGATGCATCAACATGGACACCATTATCGATCGTGTTAGAAGGATTGGCTGGAATTCCCCCTTCAACTGATGCATCATCGTTGACGCTATGGCCAGTGGAAGTTTCAGAAGGAATGGCTGGAATTTCCCCTCGAGGGTCGGTAGTAGGATTGGCTTGAACTCGTGGAGGAGATGATGTGTCAACTTGCGCACTGGATGTATTAGACGAATTGGCTGCATCAACATGGATGCTATGGTCAGTGCTGGTTGCATTGGAAAGAACGGGCTGAACGCCTTTAGGAGATGCAACAGCATGGACAATGTGATCAGTGGTAGTGTTAGAGGAAATGTGTGGAACTTGATCTGCAATGGGATTGCTGGCAGTATTAGAAGGATTGGGTGGAACTCCTCCTTGATCTTGTGCTATAAGTGAGTCGAGATGGATGTGTTCATGTTCATTCACCACATCAACCTGTTTCCTGTCCTCATTATGTTCATTTTTTTTCCTCTTCAGCCTTTTCAACCTTCTCCTTGGTCATCAGGGTGACACCTTCAGCTGCTTTGGTAACTTTTTGAAATGCATTTGAGCAGGGCCGTCTCCGACAATTTGGAGGCCCGGTGCAATATAAATAATGAGACCCCTAAATAAATTAATATAAAATTATTAAAATATGGGTTAATCGGTTTTCGATTTATTTTATTCGATTTATTTGATTTTTCCCTAAAAAATTCAAAAACGAAACTGCGCGAATAATACAAATAACCCAAATTATCCGAACCAAATTTAAAATTCGGTTTCGGTTTGAATGAGTAATCGAATAATTTGAACGTTTGAACATTGTTTGTTGTTAGGTAAATTTTTTAACTTAAAAATTGTCTTTTGCAGACTCATTTTTTCGATGTCATATTCTTAAATGACATCAATTTGGGCTTGCTGACCATTGAATGAAATAGTGGAGTGATACCCTATTTATAAGTAATTTCTACCTAATAGTTTCTAAAACTATCGATATGGGACAAATAATTTCTACCTAATAGTTTCCTTTCAATATTTCTACCAAAAATTTTGGAGCCCAAAAATACTTACTAACTAATGATAAAAATACCTACTAACTAATGATAAAAAATTTGGGACCCAAAATTTTTTAAGCATATAATTACTAACTAATGATAAAAATTTTGGGCCCCAAAGCAAGGGCACCGGTTGAACTCCTTCAGAGCCGGCCCTGCATTTGAGACCCACGAGGCACCCGATGACACATACCGATTACTCATGATTGCAGAACTGGCCACTGACCACTGTGGCTTTCTGCTCAGCGGCTATTAAGGCACTTCTTGTCTTCTCAGAAACTTGGTACCTTTCATTTATCTCCTTAACCTTTTCATTCACAGCAGCTGTTCCAACGCTTAACTTCTCCTTCAGGCTTCAGCCCCAATTTACTATCAACCTTAGACGCTGTAGCTGACGCATTTGTTCTCAGCTGGTGCTTCTCATCGAAAGCCTTTGCTTTTACTAGAGCGTCCTTTCCCAGTATGTACCCCTTGGAGAGCATGGAACTCACCACATCTTCTGCCTTCTTCATGGCGATAGCGCTCTTGGAAGCTGGATGTGTTTCCTCCTGTTCAAAGGAGAGAATCAACAAAACTTGTGTTTTTCCCTTCTAGCCACATGCAATAGGACGATTCATGTAGTCCCATGATGATGTATTCACAAGGGAAAAGGTTTAGTACCGTCTTTAGCAATATAGCATTGGGAGGAAGCTGATAATTCTCAGCTAGCGCTATAGCAACGGTAAGCTCTGCTATGATGGCTCCCTGACCAGAAAATAACAAGTCTCACTCAACATAAATTAACCTTTCAAAGAATGAGAAATAGGTGGCTTTCTATAAAGCCAACACAGATGATCTTACACATCATCCTCGTATAAATATCATGAATACATGCAGTGCCGGTCCTAGCTTTTCTGGGGCCTGAAGCGAACAAAAAAAAAGATGCCCCATATACACT
>JAULKK010307943.1:0-12122 GCA_032355705.1 Rubia peregrina
AATGCTTAAACCCGAACTTACTGAACAGTTTATGGCTGAGTTTGTTGCTGTACTCCCTCTCCAGCCCTCGATGCTGATAGAGTTAGCAAGATTTTACAGGGCAGAGGTTGCAGCGAGAGGGGATCAGTCCCAGTTTTCAGTGTGGCTGACTGGGGGAGGGCTCCCGGCTGAGTGGGCGAAGTACCTGGGTAGATCGTTTCGATGTTTGCTAAGAAGAACAAGAGACTTGAGGTTGCAGCTGCAGTTGGCTGCAACAGCCACAGGGTTCAGTGATGTTATTGATGCATGCAACAAGGCCTTGGATAAGGTCCCTGACAATGCAGGGCCACTTGTCTTGAGGAAAGGGCATGGAGGAGCTTATCTCCCTTTAATGTGAAAGCTTCGAATATGTCGGAGTGTTTTTGCTTTGCAGCGAAATTCAGAGACGAAACGCTCCATTTGCTTTTACCAAAATCTGAGCATTAGGTATGTAGATTTGTAGTTGTGAATAAACTTCAATTTTGGTATCACTGCTTGATATATCACCGCCCCAGCCCCCACTACTTTTACACGGTGAGGGAGCCATCATCCCGTTGAGTGTAATAGTAAAATTTGTCCCGTAATGTACATGATTAGAATTTGTATGATGTGTATATAACATTTTTATTCTATATCATCGGTTAAATTTTAATAAAAATTTATGGGTTATCTACATTTATAACTCTGACTTTAGGGTGAAAGTGGTAATATAATTTTTCAATCTCAGAAAGTGTCAATATAATCCTTACTAATTATTATATGTGTCAATCTACCTCTAACTTTGAAAAATTAGTGCTGATATATCCAAAATCACTATTTTCGGCTTTCCAATCGAATTTAGGCAAGACAAAAAAATGACATGATAAAAATACCTCTCTTTCTATACCTATCTTTCTTCTTTTTTAAAAAATCTAATGTTGTTGCTGCCTTGCTGGCGCTGCTAGGAACCATCGGAAACCACCGCCGACACCGGAAACAACCGCCGCCGTAGCTAGAAACCACCACCGCCCTTGATTTCAAAAAAAAAAAGAAAAAAAAGAAGAAAACCCTTAGTCTTTTTCCTCTATATGTGCCGCTTCTCATCTCTCATCTCTATTCACTGAATTAAATTTGATGAGAAACAAAGCTCACCAAGAAAATAATCATCAGCTTTAATTCTCATCTTTCCTTTTCTTTTTTCCCAAAACGCACCAAGAAAATAGCCATGGCAGACCAAGAAAATCATCCGCAGTGGGAAGACCTCATCGTTGACCTGATGGAAAACTCATTCCTGGAGGCTTTTTTCCACATTGCAGCAGCGGAGCACGGTGGTGACGATTTTGAGTTCCGCCTCAGACATGCGACTGGTGACGTAGGAGGAGTTCGTTGAACACGACCTCTAACAATGTAGATTTGGCCGAGGAGGAGACGGCGGGGGAATTGGCGGTAGCGAGCGCGTCCCTAGTGGTGATTAAAGTGAGGATGAAGGCTAAAATAATCCTGGTGCATAGGGCTGAGAAAGAAAAAGAAAAAAATGAGGAAAATTGTGTATTTTCATTTATTTATTAAGGGCATCATTTCACCCATTTTCGGCCAAATGACTGTTGACTAAAAAGTCAGCCTAGTCAAGGGTTATATTGACACTTTCTCAAATTGCAGGATTATATTGACACTTTTAATCAAAAGGTAGAGTTATTTTAGCCCTGTACTCAAAATTTATTAGGAATATGGGATTTTTTCATTAAAACTCAGAACTCATAGGTGGATACTGTCGTACTTGTATACCTACTCAAGAACACTGAGAGCTTGTAGCACATTATAATTGATGACTATGTTGTTCCCAAGGCTAAGGATTAACTACATGACACTGTTAATCTTCCCCCCAGGGTCGTCGACCCCTACGATGCGACCGCTTCTCACTGGCCTTTGGCACGCAGGGGAGACGAGCCCACCCTTCTCAGCTTTTGACAAAAAGGACCGGACGTGTTAAGCACGCGACACTAGTTTCGAAGTACTTTTTCTCTCGTCTTCCTCACGCATTTCGCCACTGCTTTACCCAACTCAACTTCTAGCACGTCTCTTTCCCGGTGAGAAGGATTAATCTGGGTTGTAGTGTGGCTCCAATTTCGTCCAACAAATGGCATGATTTACGGTAAAGAAAATGAATAGACATGCCTTTTGCCCGAGCCTGACGAGATCAGGTCTTCTGCTGATGGGCTCCTGTGCTGCCAAGTTTCATCTAGACAGGAACTGGAAGAAAATCCAAAATCACAGCCCTAATCATGGTGCTAATTAATCGAGTCTGTGGTTGGTTACTGATGCTTGCTATGTCGAGCCATGAAAGGTACACTGTTTTCTTTTATTTCCTTGGATTGTTGTGTGGGCAATGGCTTAAAAGTTGAGAAAATTTCAGGTTTTAATATAGAGAAATGAAGCAAACTACCTATCTTGAAGCTGAGAAAGAATTAATACGTACATCAGAAAGCTGAAGTCCTTTAAGTAGTATACTCCAAAAATGTGTTTATTATTAACTGGTTTGAATTTAATTGTAACTGGTTTTCTTAGTTGATTGGCCATGTGTTTATTATTTCCAAAAATCCACTACAGGCCCTGCCTGAAATTGTTACCATCTGTTGCAAAATTATGGTGAACCAGTCCAGAGTTGGGGTTGGATTTGCACTTGCAGTATCCATGGTCCCAGCTCAAGGTCCTTTGCAAAGTAAGCTTATGATTCTCTAAGTAAACAAATGATGACCATGATTTATTCTCATAGAAACATGTTTCTCTTTTAAGAGAGTGTGGTAGACATGTTTTTTCCAGTTTATTTTCATATTGTGTGTTGGCTTTTACTCTCCGTCAACTCCATCTTTTTGCAGAAAGATGAATGTATTGTTGTTGCCAAACTTCTTGTTGTGAGTTCCTCACTGCATCTAGTTGTTGGCTTTAACTATAATTTAAATGAAGTACTTATGACTGCATTTGGAGTCACCTTGGGTTTCCCATAAAAGAAGTTTTAAGTTCTAAATTTTTTATGATATACACATAAATTTATTTAATGTTACAAATGGCAGAGCCCTATAACACTATCTCACTAATAGATTTTTTTAATCATATCCACAGGTGTCTTGTATCTTGGGAGTTAATTTGACAGATAATCTATTAGATTTTCTTCAACAGGTACCCAGGCAGTTGTTTTTTAATTGTGTTTCTACTACTTACATTTTATTTGTATGTTCAATGGGAATGCTTGGATTAATTCCTTTATTGGTCAAGAATTCTCCATCGAGCTTGTATTTTTGTATCACAGCTTGCTGATACAGATGGATCATCAGCAGTACCACCTTCTGTTCTCTGAATCCTTAATAACAAGACATGCATGGGTATGAATACTGAGAGTATGCAGTGATCAATATAGGAATCAATTTCAGATGAATGTTCTCATCTTTAGCTTAGCCTTTACTATATGTGCGTTCATGTTTGGTGACATACTGCTGCCATCAGAATGTTCTCATTGTTGAAGAGCTGGAGCAGACTACATTGTGCTTTCAAGTGAGTGCAATACTTTAGATGCTAATAAGGTGTGGATAAGATAGAATAGTATGCTACTAATGTTGTGTAGGAAGTACTGATTCAGAGTTTTGTTGCAGTGTGCCCATGAGTGACCAACTACAGTTCCTCTTGTGAACTTGGATGTCCTGCATAAGCAAATTGATAAGTTGCACTATGCAGAGACATGACAGTAGACTTGTGGCATGGTCTCCGAAGGCATGTAATCAGCTTCAAGCAAGTTGCATGTCATCTAAGCTCAACCATGGAATATTGTTTGCATTATATGCCAGCTCAGAAGGAACAATAACCATGAAAGAAGAGCCATGCTTAGTGATTACATGTTTTGTATGTATGTCCATGATCGAGTGGAAGGTGCAGATGTAGTGGTTTTTGGTTGAACATCTAATCAAGAGATTGTGCAATGGAAATTTTTAAAGATTTTTAAGAAAGAGAAATAATACAGAGCTGCACACTATGTCATACAAGTCATGAACAGAGTCTTATAAAATATGAGGCATCTACATTCTAAACGAAAAACCATTTGGACTAAACACACCACTATGAAGATTAGCAAATGCAGTCTAACTCCAAACCATGGCAACTTTGGTACTAAGGCTGCTGAAATCAGAGCAATCACAAGATCTTCATTTGGAAGAACTTGCACCAAATGAATGAATACAAATAATAAAAAAATTCATTTGAGGCATGGTTTTTGCACATGATACTTCATCTGGCAGCAAATGCAACGAACTACAGAGCCACAGTGTACAGTTTCATTAGCCACATCTCTGCTTCTACGGACCACGGGCCTCACCTTCTGGATCCATAGTACCATCTTGCGGGCATTAACCTATTTATTATAGGGGAAGAAAATTTGATGTCAAAAAGCTCAATACAAATCACAAATGAGGCAAAGAATGAGGTTCGGGAAACAACCTTCACATCTTCTGGAAGGTTATCAGCAGGAACAAATCACAGGTCCTCAAAATGTACTCCTCGCATACATCCCACAACATTGAAAACCAAAGAAACATTACTCCCTCAGCTTTCCGAGAGGTAAACAAGCAGCATTTTTGGGATAACATGGCATATTTTTGGGTGTTCTACTATGTTCTTTAACTTGCTAGCACTAATGCTAAACCTCTGCATTCATCCAGACATACTTAATTATCCCAACAAGAAGAGTCTGATGACAAAAGAGAAATCGAGGGGTGAAATTTCCTAAATAAGGGGAAAATAAAAGATTAACTCATAGCAAGTTTAGCAAGTTGAACAAACACAAAGATGAATATGTTGATTCAATAAATATAACATTCAATAAACAACAACAGCTCAGTATATAAAGTATTCAATAAACACCCACAGCTACAGGATGCATCAGATATCAAGGAACGAAGGTAACATCGTCAGTTCAACCTCATCAGGCAAAAGTTCAAAAATATTTTAAAATCCAATATATTAACAGAGTATACATTACAGTCGAGAATGAAAGAGTAGAGTACTACTTTTTTACCAATATCAATGCTATAAGGTAAATGGTAGTTTTCAATCACAAATGAGGTGCCCATGTATGACATGTTCTTGAGCAGGGTTTAACTTTGAATTAGGAGCCAAATACTTATCCTGGGATCGTACAACCTGGAAATAGTAGAACTAATTTTCTCTAAATATGAATATTGTAAAAGTCTCGCTCGAAAACTATAACACCTTGAAAACTAGGGCATAAAAGTATTAAGCACTTACGGTACAAACAAAAAGAAGCACAATCTAACTTGATAGACTCTTTCGAGGTTGCTTTCATAACTAATGCATGTTGGTTCATAATAGTTCCCCCTGCACAAGAAAAACAACATCCTGCAGCATAAAGAGAGAGAAATCCATGAAAACTGGAATGTCAACCCCAACCCACGAGGTTGGAAATATCGACCCCAATCCCGAAGAATTCAAGAGACCATTTCCTAATGTAAATGTCGACCCCAATCCATGAGGTTGGACATGTAGAAAGGGAAAGTATGAGGAAAGAAGTATGGTTGTGTTAAGAGAACTGGAACATGCCAGCATCAAAAGAGGAAGACAAAATCTCATCTGGGTAAAGGGGAGACCAAGGTTTTAGGGTTTCACTTCTCCTCTTTCTTTCTTTTTTCTTTTTTGAGGTAAAAAAATGTGTTCATTGATTATCAAAGAAATTTGTTATACAGTGTGAGACATGATCCCATTGAGAGATATGATCTCTAGACTTTTTGGTATGGTTAGCCAGAGTGTGAGCTGTTACATTGTCCTGTTTTCTAATCCAATCTATCCTGGGACAGTTGTGGGACTTCATAAGGGTTAATATGGCTCTGTTTAGCAGAGTTTCTAAGTTGTTTTGCTTTGAAGCAAAGCACTTTTTAGCGTTGGGTAAAGTGGAAAAAAACTTATTTTGAAAGCATAAGCTATTTTGGGGGGGGGGAACAGAAGCTGGTCTCCCTCTGCTTTCAAAATAAGCCAGCTTTGTTCATAAGCACAACTCTTCCAAACAGAGCCTATGTCATTTATGAAGAGACCAAAGTCGGATAGGTCCTCTTTTCGCCTATGAAGAGCATGGACTAGGATTTGTGCATCTCCACGGACATGTTGGATTAATAATCCTTTCTCCTCTGAAGTTTGTAAGCATGCTCTTAACGTAAGGGCCTCTGCATTTTTAGCCCTGTATGAAATGTGTAGTCCGCATGCTTCCTCATAAACCCATGAACCATTGGCATTCCTTATATACCACCCCAGACAAGTATTTTTGCTAGTTGTTGCGACATCAAAGTATAGGGTGTTTCCTGTTTCGGTTATGGAGTTGTAGAAGGAATTGGCTCATAGGATTGTTCTATATTCCGTGCGAGACTATCCAATTACTTATTGGCATAGAGAAGACTATGTTGTGGATGGAGTTCATGATGTTCACCATGAAAGAGTTTATTTTGGTGATTCCATAGCTGATATAGTATCATAGTCGCTAGGGCCATGTCTTGATTATTGAGTTCTATTACAAGCTCATGTGTCCATAGTTCTGCACTGGCCTGCTGGTATATGTATATTTTTTCATGCAGATCGGCTGCAAACCAAATGTGGTGTGCTGCAGGGCAGTGAAAGAATACGTGAGATAGAGTAGTATCTTCACTCGAGCATGTTAAACATGTCGCTTCATATCGCGCGTTCTTCTGTCTAAGGTTAGCTGCTGATGGCAGCTAGTTCTTGTACAATCTCCATAGCTAGTGTTTTGTTTTTGGTGGCACTCTTAGACTCCAGATTTGCTTCCAATGCTACGAGGCACCCGAACTGTTGTTTGCCATGTATCGTGCATAGGAATAGAGTGTAGAATTAATACCCAATTTATATGTTGACCTAACTGTGTATTTACCGTCAACCGTTGTCTGTCAGGACCATATATCCTGTTGGTAACGATTATTGCTACATGGCATAGCTAAAATGATAGAGGCTTCTTCCGCATTGAAAGTTTCTGTAACAAGACATTTATTCCACTGATTCATGTCTCCCATTTTTAGTTGACTCACAGTCATGTTATCCGAAAAAGATAACGGAATGGATTGGGGCTTTGGTTACCCAATCTTGGTAACCAAGGATTATGTTTGATGTTAGTAGTTACCCCAAATCCAATACGTCTGCAAATGCCTAACTTTAGTAGTCCTCTTCCTTCCAGGATGGATCGCCATGCGTATGATGGGTCATAGCCTAGGCCGACCTCTAGAAAAAACGCTGATGGAAAATATTTAGCTTTCATAACCCTTTCCACCATTAATTCTGGGTTACTAAGTATTCTCCAAGCTTGCTTTCCCAACATTGTTGTGTTAAATATCTTTAGATCTTTGATGCCTAATCCTCAAAATCCCTTTGGTAAGCATAAATGTCGCCATTGGGCCCAGTGTATTTTCTTCTTTTGAGAAGTACTCCTCCACCAATATCTTGCGTATGTTTGGTGTATATCCTCGATTAGATTATCAGGTAGCATGAAACAAGACATAGTATATGTGGGTATGGACTGTAAAACTGATTTGACGAGCACCCCATTTCCCCCTTTGATAGTTGTTGTTATCCCAGCTATCAACTTTCTTCATTATTCTGTCCTTGAGTAGTTCCAACGGATCTGACTTAGATCTTCCAAAAATTATTGGGAGTCCTAGATACTTCTCATGGCTGACTATTTCTGGCATTTGGAGTATGGATAGGACCCTGGATTTATCACAATCGAAGGTGTTAGGGCTTTTTTCCCGAGGCAAGCCCGAAGTTCTGTAGAATATCTTTTAAATGTATCGCCTCCTGAGGGGTGGCCTCTCCTAATATCAAGGTATCATCGGCAAAAAGAATGTGAGAAATAACCGGTGCTGACCGAGCTATTTTTAGTCTATGGAGATTGTTTTTGCGAACAACTTCCTGCAACATTTGGGAGAACACTTCTCTGCAAATGATGAATAAATATGGGGAAAGCGGATCACCCTGCCTTAGTCCCCTGGATGGTATTACTCTTCCAAATTGCTTTCCATTAAGTGTGAATGAGAATTTAACTGTTGAAATGCAGTTTTCTATAAGAGTGACAAATGTGGGATTAAATCTCATTCTCGTGAGAAACTTCAGAAGAAAGGGTCACTCAATTCTGTCAAAAGCCTTACTCATGTCTAACTTGATGGACATTGACCCTTTACGCCTTGTTCTTCTTCTTTTGATATAGTGGTGAACCTCATGCGCAATGAAAACGTTATATGTAATTAGTCGGTTTTTTATGAAAGCACTTTGGTGGCTTGATATGACAGAGTCCAATATCTCCTTGAGCCTGTTAGAGATGCATTTTGAGATTATCCGGTAGACTACGTTGCATAAACTAATCGGCCTGAATTGTGTGATATTCGTCGGCTTCTGTATCTTGGGAATGAGCAGTACATTAGTATCATTTATAGATTGTATTGATTTTTCTTCGTGTAGATACTGTAGTGCTTCAGAGGTAACTTTTCCCCCTACAATATTCCAGTATTTTTGGAAAAATGATGGCGGCATGCTATCAGGACCATGAGATTTATTCGGGACCATATTCTTCATAGCTACGATGATTTTCACCTTGAGTGTATTGCCTCATTAGTTTTTCATTCATCTCTTGTGTGACTCCAGGAGTTACCTTAGCTATTAATTGATCGATGACGGCTGCAGGTGGACTCGAACTTTCGAATAGGTCTCGGAAATGACTTGAGATAATTGTCTCCATACCCTCTTCCGTAGTGCACCATTTCCCTTACCTATCTTTTAGCCCGTAAATGATATTTCTTCATTTTCGCTTATTGGCAAAGGCATGGGAAAAATCGTATTTCTATCCCCTTTCTCTAACCAATGCCGCTTGGCCCTTTGTTTCCGTTTCATCTCCTCTATGTCTAATTGGTGTTTAAGTCTTTGTTTGAGTACATCCATTTGTTGTTGAGTGTCATGAGTGATGGGTCATTGTTGAAGGGTCTGTATTTGCTTAGACAACAGTTCCTTTTGTTTATGTTGTTCTTTGAACTCGTACCTAGCCTAAAAAGAAAGACCCTCTGAACATTCTTTTATAGCAGTGGGTAGGTCTGCAGCTATGCTATTCAGAGAATTTCGCACCATATCTAGACATTGAAGTGATTGGGTCCAGTAGTTCTCAAATCTAAAGGGTCTGTGCCGATGGATTGTCGAATTCTCTCTCATCCCCCCCCCTAAGACTTTGTCATTTGTGACTTTACCATATTTTCTTAGTTGTTGCATGATTGGCATAATTACCTTTATTCGCTAGTTGTCTTTTTTTAACTTCATAACTTAGAAAAACCAACCAAACACCCTCCCTTCTTGCTTTTATATCTCTCTCTCTATATATATATATACACATGTGCTTATATCCACCTTATATGCATGAATCCTTAGGAAAATAGCTCTTTTTCGTGGACGACCCCGATTTGTCACTATCTACTTAATTGTATTTAGGAAGAACTTTAGGGCTATAAATTAGATTTTTGAGGTACGACGACGACCTCCCAATAGGGGAAGAATCTAAACTACCTCCTAGAAACCTCCAAGAGTTTATAATGGTTGTTGGGGAGATGGAAGAGAATTCTAGACCTTGATTGGTTCACTAATAGAGGTGTTAGAGTTCATCATTCAATCTCATCCACTTCAATCCATAGCCACTTACATTCCTTCTAGTGTGAGAGATCCACTCTTAGAGTGAGGAGTTAGAGAGAAGTTTTCATCCTGTTTAGTTAGTGCGTGTTCCACCATAATGTGAGTATCTTTGTAATCCATCCAACTTGAGTCAGATATTTGCAAGCCTACTATAGCCTCATGTAGTGGAAGATTTGGAATACATAGTCCCGCAGTTTTTTCCAATTTGAGTTTTCCGTGTTACAAAATTTTGGTACCTATTTTTCTATCCTTTTCATTTATAATATTGATCACACGAAGAGGGAAATATCAATTTTCCAACATCAATCAACCAAATTTACCCCATTAAACCCTCAAATTTATAATTATTTGCTACTTTTTTACATTATATTCATGACATCACAAATGAAAAAACTTGCAAAATATTATTTATGACATCAAAAGATGTTACCACGTCAGTTTGCAAGAATGATTGAGTCTAAAGCAAATTACCACATCAGTTTGCAAGAACGATTGAGTCAAAAGCAAATGAGAAGTTAATTGTGGCGTGGATGAAGTATATAAATTGTTTTTTTGAGAAATTAATCTAATTATATACTTATGGAATTAAAATAGAAACAATTATGTTGACAATTATATCAAACATAGCTGTTAAACACAGTTCATGTGAAATCTGGAGACGAACTCGACCGGATAAGGGTATGATCCGAGTTTGAACTGAGTTAGTAGTATTTCTAAACAGAGTATTTGAAATGATTGCAACTTGCAAAGTGCAAAGCAATCTGAAAAGCCAAATAATAATTCCAGACCAAAAGAAGTTGCATAATTGCAACAGACTTCAACAAAAACCATTACACAGAACAGACATCTATCTAGTGCAATCATTTGCAACTAAATCCAAACAAAATTTTATAAAAAAAACACGCAACGAATCAAATGAACAGAAGAACAACAAAAGCAATCACCCAAGACTCAAACTTGGAAAGGCCATGGCCAATCCTTCAATTCATCTCCATCTTGAACCTTAGCACTCTTCCTCATCGAACTCGTGCTGTTATCTCCGCCATCCATATAAGCATAGTACTTGAGGAAAAACGCAAGGGTCAGAACCACCCACTCCATACAGAAAATCGCAATGCACAATCCACCCCCCAATTTCAGGATCACTGCGGCATCATCCTCCCTCACGTAAGACCTGAGTCTCCCGAGAAAATCCCCTGTCTTGGTAAAAATGAGCACCGAAACAGAGCCCTGAAATATCGCTGTCAGAACCGTGGACACCATGTGTGCACCGTACCACTTCCATCCTCCGGAGGACGCTGCTGCGCAGCCTGAAATCGCCCCGGCTATTGTCAGGATGTGGAGGAGGATCAAGAAGAAGCCGCAGAGGGATGGGATGAGTCTCAGGGAGAGCGTCAGGAAAATCCCACCGGAGGCCAGCCCCAGAATTATGTAGTTGCAGAGAAGAAAGATTTTCTTGGTGCGGAGATGGGATGATGATGATGTGGAAGAGGACGATTCAGTGCCATTGTTGCTGATTGAGAACCCCATTTTTTTGTGAATTCGTTCTCCAGAAAAGCAGAATATTTTTGGGTTTCTGCCAAAAGGGGCCGGGAATTGAAGAAGTGGTAGCAAAATAGAGAAAGTTTGGAAGAGAGATGTGGTGTATTGGAGAGTAATGGAGGAAGATATAGCAGAGAAGAAGGGCTGCAACGGTCAAGTTGGAAAATATGACCGTTGTGGGATTTCAATAATTTACCGATAACGCGCCGCCATCTGTTTCCTTATTCCTTTTTAATCGTTCCCACAGTCCCACATTCCGCTTCTTCTTCTTTTCTTTCTTTCTTTGAAAACACTTTTTATAATCCTATCTAATTGAAATAAGTGCTAATATAACATTTTGATAACTGAAAGTGCAGATATAACTCTACCTAGTTGATGTAAGTGCGATTTTATCCATTCCGGCATCTGTTGCCGGATTCGATGGAAAAGTCAATTTTACCCCTCTGAAAATAAAAAATGAAGAAATTGCAATTTCACCCCCAAACCCCTATTTTTCCTTCCAGAATTTTTTTTATGTGGGATAATTGAGTATGTGGGGATGATGGGCCAATTAAAATAGGACATGTGGCAAGTGAGTGGGTCAAATGTTAATTTTTTGTATTTTTTAAAAAAATTGCTCACTTGCCACATGTATTATTTTAATTGGCCCCTCACCCACACATACACAATTTTCCCACATAATTTTGTTTTCTGTTTTTCCTTCTTTCTTCTCTTTCTTTTCTTCTTTTCTGTTGCAGCTCTCTTTCTCTTCTTTCTTCTCTTCATTCCGTCAGCAGCTTACTTCCTCTTCTTTATTCTCTTTCTTTTCTTCGAAAACCCCTTCATAATCAGGCTTCGGAAAAAACATAGCCACCAGC